>CAJQZJ010000355.1:50186-68372 GCA_907164525.1 Lophiomys imhausi | reverse complement strand
TATTTTTGAAGCAACATTAATTCTTATTGAAGCATTGTTAAATTCTCTCTGAGCTTTTCAAAAACTGTGAAAAAAGTAGTAAATATTTGCTTGTCATTCATTTATTTACTTTAACATGTCCAAATTAACTCATGTTTTGAAAAAAGTAAGTAATAATAAAAACAGGAATTTTAAGGAATCTATTATCATTGTTATAGGAATATAATCATCTCTCTTCTAGCTTTTAAACACTGAGTAGCAATATAGAAACTAAATTAGAAGTGCCATCTTATAACTGTGTTTGTACTGGGGATAAGATATCAGGTAAGTAACTTATTTCCTGAGGGGGGGGGTAGACAACACAGGATTCAATTACAACAGTGATAATCTGGGATTATACTGAGCTGTCACACCTAGCTTCTTGAACTCCACTGGAAATGCATGAACATCATTTCTGTAAAGAAATTTACACAATCTATTTTGCCTTGTATGATTTAATTTATCAATATATGATACTTCAATACGAAACATCCCATTTCATTTCCAGTAATTAAATTAATATTGATATATATTATATATTTAGAAGAAAAGAATGTGTTTGACATGAGCTAGTCACTGTGGTAAAAACCGATTTGCTACCTATTATCCCAGAACAAATGATCTTTCCATTACACCATCTTCTCAGTTTTAGTTCATTCATAATTCAGTATTCTATTTTGATATTCTAAAGAAAATATAGTGCACAGGTACATCAATGCAAACACATGACTTTTATTTACATAATTTAATGTTGCCTTGCTCTCAGAATTCATAGGAATTTTTAACTCAGAATTCCAGTGTCAGTTTTGAAGTAGACATCTATGTATTGTTGACTAGCTACTAAAGGTTGTCAAAACAATACAAACTATTACTATAGTTCTTGGTTTTCCAGCAGAGTTTCATAGAGCCAATTGCTGAAAAGACTACACATTTTTCATTCATTAATGAATTTATTCACTTTACAGCCTGATTGTAGACACCTCCCTCTTCTCCTACACATTTTAAATATAATATGCAAAGAAATCATTCTGAAATTGACCTGGAAGTGTCTTTGCTGGTGGTTAGTGTTCACTGTACTTGGAAGTTCAATGCAAGCTATATGGGGAGAAAAGGTATCAACAATCTTATCAAGATCTGAACTCTGGATACTACAATATCAATTTGGCAGGCAAGATATGTCCAATGTGTTGCAACATGATTGATTTGGGGATAACCAGACACTTTCAGATTGGAGTTAAGGTCTGGTATTTTGGACAAATTTTATCTAAAAACATGTTCAAAAGTCTGTGACTAGGCAACCCATTATACATAAGTGAGGAATCTACTACAGTTTTTTCTAAAATGACATGTAGTAAAGCTGCCAATTAAATATGTACCAATGCTTCTCCCAGTCTTTGTCCAAAAACATCTTTTTTTTTATATATAAAATGTATAATATTTATTTATTTATTTATTTTTTAAATACTTTATTTTTTTTTCTTCAAGTTACATCTCAGTCACAAACCCTTCCCTATTCCCCCTTCCTATCTCGCCCTTCCACCCTCTTTCCCCCAGAAGTTTCCCCTTTCAGTCCAACAGATGGTTCCTTCTCTTATAACAGTAAATACTATACAAAACAACAGATATAAATATGCCACATTTATGAGAGTTAAATGGCCCAGTATACCTTCCCAATGTCCAGTTTATACATACTTGGCCCCTGACTTTAACATTCTACTATCTAACCATCTCCATGGGTTTAAAGGTCTATATCTGACTCAACATTCATACTAACTTGCAACACACTTTTAAGAGTATCTTCTTAGATCTATAACACCCTCTTGATTCCTAAACAACTCAAAATTTAACTATGAGACTCTAGCTGTCTATTCTTCAACCACCTCAGAGACCTGAGAGGGATAAATATATCTGCTTATATAGGAAGTGCAGGGCCTGCAGCTTCCAAAACTAAGAAATAACATACCAGTGACTGCCTGGACAGTTCCCATTTTCTCTCCATACATTCCTGCATCAGTCTTTAGCCTTTGGGTCCTGTTTCTATGACAGACATTTGATCTTTGTATATTGATACAAAATTAAGATTATAGTTGGCCACAATGGTATTGACCCTTGTATATGGATGTAATATTAAGATTGTATTGGGCTACATAGGCATTGATCTTTGTATATTGATACATAATTAAGAGTATATTTAACCACAATTGAATAGATCTTTGTATATTGATACAAAATTAAAGGTAACGCTTCCTAATGGTATCATAGCTAGAGATACTTAAAAATAAAATGTGAAGCTCTGGCCTCTTGATACCAACCGTCTAAAACTGTCTAGGATAGTTAAGTAAAACAAACTCCTAGTCATGCAAACATGTCACTTTGTTAGCTACTATGACAGTCTATCACAGATATTCTCTAAACTACCCAGTAATCAAGTTCTTAAGAGAAAAGCAACATTTGCTTATCTAAATACAAGAGATGGATAGGGCATCTTCAAAAACCCCAAGAGATCTACAGAATATGGCATTCAAAGATGTTATCTTAAATTAAGATTTTCTTTTTTTTTGATATCGAGACATATCAGCTCCTGACAGCACCCCCTATTCTACTCCAAGTAGAAGATAAGCATCGAAGAATCTCCAGTGTGAGATGGTTGAATTAGTGGCAAGCCTATCTCTTGGCATGAAAAAACTCCTTGCTCCAACTGCAGACAGACTGCTGTCCAAAAAGGACAAAACTTGGTAGCAGGGAAGTCTACAGCCTAACTCTGCCAAGACAGGGTAGGTAAGTCCTTCATAATCCCTGCTCTACACCAAAAACATCTTTTTACAATGAGCAATAGTTAAAGCAGCTATTCATACCTTGCCCAAGTGATTAGGCTAAGCTACCGAGGAATATTTGATTAAATAGAACATCTATATTATCCCATCACAACCTGGGAAACAGTCTGGAAGAGTGAGTAGAGAATCTTGGACAAGAAATTTTATAACACACTGTGTTCTTGGTATTGTGTACATGGGCATTGCAATAATAAACACATAGCAGCTATAAACATCTGCACAAGATAGGCACTAAATAAGACATGAAAGGATGATAGGGATAATTATGAAGCATAAGCAGATGAAGAAGACAGAAAAAAAGAGGAAAAGGAAGAAGTAGCAGAGGAAGAAGCAGAGGAATAAGAATAAGAAGGAGAAGAAGAAGGAGGTCAGCAGGAGTGAGATGAGAATAAATAAGGGAACTAGGGGATAAGTAGATGACAATGTAAGAAATTATCAAACTATTAAAAATATATAAATCATAGGCTTGTTTCCTTGTTCATTTTCTTGGAATACTTTTTATATTCTTTCCTTCTAAAGTAATGTCAATTGTTTTAAAATGTGTTTCTTTGGTGTTTTCCATTTTTGTAGTTTTTAGTGCACACATTAATTACTCATTCACTTAAAGACCTTTGTTATAAACCCAAAGAAACACATTTGAAACGACTTGACTAGTAGGAAGGATAGAAAAAATGCATGGCTTGTAAGACTAAGCACCGTTAAAATTTCACATTATCCTAAGTGATTAATAGATCCAGTGTAATCTGTATCAGAATATCACAAAATATTTATAAAGTATAAAAAATAATCCATTTAAGAATTGTGAAATACCTAGATTGGTCAAAGGGTTCCTCAGCAAAAATCAAACCTGGAAGTATAACACTAAGCAAGATCAACAAAGCAAACAGTTGTATTTTTGCATGACCAACAAAATTGACTAAACAGAATAAATAAAATATATTATATGCAATTTAAAAAAGCATATATTTCTTCATATTTGCTTATTTTTAAAATTTGATTTGTTTATGCTTTCATTGTGGTAACTAAATATAGAGAAAAACCTTTAACTAATCTTTGAATTAATGAAAAGACAGCCGCTATACTGAACTTTGTGCCACTGGTGAGACAATCAGCATTTATCCTGAAGTTCTCATGTGATCAGTATGAGAACATTATTTATACAAGAGTATTTTAGAGATGAAGTCTTATACTTAATAAATTACAGGATCTTTCTTCCAAATGTTAATAAAATAATTTGCAGTATGTACCATATATTTGGTTAAACATGTTTAAATTAGCTAGTATACCACCAAATAACATATACCTGACTTATCCTGAATGATTTAATCACACATAGTTCATCAACATTACTCCATACAAACAAGGCACAGGGGCCATTTCAAAGAAGGAGCCAAAAACATTGTAGGAGCCAAAGGTCAGGGAGGATCAGTGTAAAACTGGTTGTGTTGAGCATGACAGTACCACTGCACTCGTGAACTCCAAACAGCTGTGATTGCCTGCACAGTTGTTGTTTGTATTGCTTTTGTAAAACTTCTTTATATATTGTAGATATATCCATGAGCTGGAAAATATCTTTTTCAACATTTTGATTTTAGGAAGTTCTGCTACCCATTGTTTATCTTAATTCCTGAATGTCAGCACCTGACAGCACCCCAATTCTACTGCAAGTAGAAGATGAGCATCGAAGAATCTCCAGTGTGAAATGGTTGAATTAGTGGCAAGCCTATCTCTTGGCAAGAGAAACCCCTTGCTTCAACTGTAGACAGACTGCTGTCCAAAAAGGACAAAATTTGGAAGCAGGTAAGTTGACAGCCTAGCTCTGCCAAGACAGGGTAGGTAAGTCCTTCATAATTCCTGCTCTACAACCAATGTCTGTCAGAGAAATGGGGCCAAATGGCTGAAGATTAATGCTGTAATGTATGGAGAGAAAATGGGAACTGTCCAGGCAGCCACTGGTATGTCATTTCTTAGTTTTGGAAGCTGTGGGCCCTGCACTTCCTATATAATCAGATATATTTATCCCTTTCAGGTCTCTGAGGTGGTTGAAGAATAGATAGCTAGAGTCTCATAGTTAAATTTTGAGTTGTTTAGGAATCAAGAGGGTGTTCTGGATCTAAGAAGATGTTTTTAAAATTGTGATGCAAGTTAGGATGAAAGCTGAGTTAGATATAGAACTTTAAACTCATGGAGATGGTTAGATAGTAGAAGGTTAAAGTTAGGTGACAAATACATATGGACTGGACATTGGGAATGTATGCTAAGCCATATAACTCTCATAATTGTGGCCTATTTATTTCTGTTGTTTTGTACTGTATTTGTTGTTATAAGAGAAAGAACCATTTGTTGGACTGATAGGGGGAGCTGTTGGAGGGGGGAAGATATACCTTAAACTAAAAAAAGGGGGGTAGAGGATGGGGGGGTTGAGGGGGAAGAGGGTGGGAGGGTGCGACAGGAGGGGAGAGTAGGGAGGGGATAGTGATTGAGATTTAGCTTGAAGAAATAAAAAATAAAGTATAAAAAAAAATTCCTGAATGAATGGAATCCTCTTCAAAAAGTCCTTTCTTACACGTATGTTTATTTACTTCTAGCAGTTTTAATGTTTTTCAGTTTGAAGTTGAAGCCTTGATCCAGTTGTAGCTAATTTTTGTGCAGGATGAGAGATATGGATCTAATTTTATTGTGCACTTGGACACTCAATTTCTAAAGAACTGTTTGTTGAACATGGTGTCTTTTCTCCATTGTATCTTTTGGCATCTTCGTAAAATTTCATATGGCTGTAATGATGTGCACTTCTGTTTGGGTCTGTCTGCATTTTGTTCTCTATATATGTTTTGATGTCTGTGCCATAGTGTTTTTTTTTTAACTAGAGCTCCACAATATATCTTGAAATACAAAAGGTAAAATTTCAACATTATTGTTTTTGTTTTGTGTTGTATTTGTTTTTTGAGGACTTTGGTGGGTTCCATATGAATTTTAGGATTTTTAAAATTTATATAATAAGGTTTGGGGGATTTTGATTGGGATTAACAATGAATCTATAACTTGCTTTTAGTAGATTGACCATTTTGTTGTTGTTGAAATTTTAGTTCTGCGTCTTGAAATAGCATTTATTATAAAAAATAGTTTAATGACTATTCATTGTTGAAATACTGAGTATACAAAATAAAATTTAAAATTTCTGCCTCTTCATGGGTTAAACAACACATATGTATCTGAAATTATTTCATAGTATAGCATTCAGAATAAGAAAAATAAATTTAAAGTTTAAATATGCACATGTACAGATATTTGAATATATAAATTAAATGATATTAAAATAGCATTCAATTCAATTTTTTTCATAATATTATTATTGGAAAAATTGCATCAGTTCCTAAAAGAAATGATCATTTCAACAACATTAATGGTACCAATCTGTAAGCATGTGAAGTCTTCTCAGTTTCTATAATTTTTCTCTGTCTTTGAAAGATTGAAAACTTTCATTGTGAAGTTCTCTCAACTCTGTTATTAAGTTTAGTTCTAGGTATTTTTTTGGGAGGTGTATTGTGGATGACAATAGGTCCATGGTCTCTTTCTCAGTATGTTTGTTGTATAGAAAGAATATTAACTTTTATAAATTGATTTTGTATCCTGACTTTTTACTGAAATTGTTGATCATGTCTAGAAATTTTCTTGTGGAAATTTGGAATCTCTTATATATAATAGCATATTATCTGTAAATAGACATAATCTGTGTTCTCACTTTCCTATTTGTATCCATTTAATTTCCTTCTCTGCATATTTTCCAGCTAGTGCTTCTAGTACTCTATTGAAAAGGGATAATGCACACCCCTAACTCATTCCTAATTTTAATGGGATGGCTTTCAGTTTTTATCTATTTAGAGTAATGATAACTATGAATTTATCATGTATAGCCTTTATGATGTTTAGGTATATTCCCTCCAGTCCTCTTCTATGACTTTTATCATGAAAGAAAACTGGTGCTGCTCAAAGGCTTTTCCTGGATAAAGTGTGATGACCATGTGTTTTTATATTTTCTTCAAATCATTTATATTATTTAGTATATTTATTGTCTTATATATGTGATATGATGTTTTATTTATTCCCTTCTTCAGCTTGTGAGTATTTAATATTTTTATCCATATTCATCAAGAATATTGGCCTGCAGTTTTCTTATATTGTTATTTTGTCTTTAACTGGTTTTGATGTTAGAATTATGCTGGCTTCATAGAAGGAATTTGGAAGTGTCCTTTATTGCATCTATTTTCAAAAATAATTAAAGAAGAATTGGTTGCAGATCTTTTTTCAAAGTCTGGTAGAATTCTGATATGAACTGTATGGTATGTTACTTAGCCTTTCATAAATTAGTTATAGAAGTAAATACATATTTTAAGCCCATTAAAATGCCCACACAAGTATTTGATTAAGGGACATATTTCTCAAAATCTAGAGAAAATTTGTTCTCAAGATGGAAATAATATATTCATCAAAAAAAATAACCCTGCTAAAAATATAAAACACATCACTCTCCTGATGTTATCCCAGCCCTGAAAACTTTCACAGGCTAAATGGTGTTGCATGAGTAAAACAGGTTTTAAAAGCCTTTATTTAGATTATACTAATATCATATAAAAAACTCTAGATTATAGATATTTAGAATTGTCTGTTGCATGAATTCCATGTTTGACCTTTCAGCAGCAATACTAAATTAACTTGGACACAGGAGAAAATTCGTACCTGGCATTATAAATTTGGTCAAATGTCTATTATGGCTGGGAAGGTCACAGACCTTTCAGTGGAATTTACTAGAATATTTTGCTAAATGAGATCAAGCTTCCTTTTAAATATTCTAGATTGTACCTTCTGGTTAGTAATGAAGCTTATGTTTATAATTTGCTGAACTGAATGTAAAGAATCATAACTGGCTACAGGGCTGAGGAGTAATTAGTGTGTGCTTGATTTAAATGAGACATTTGCATCTCTTCTTCCATAGCCCAAAGAACATTACATAGGAGGGGCATAAAGAATTTAAGAACTTTATATGAATTTAGAAGAGTTCTATGAAATGCTGTCTTCGGTGTATAGCATGGCCTTTGCAATCATCATTATCCAGCAGCTGAGGCTTTTTTCCCAAGACATGCCCAATGAAAAGATATGATAGTAGGAGTAGGACTACTTGGGAAGAAAGGTATCAGCAGAAGAGTGAGAGGGACAAGAGAGAGTGATGGGGTGTGAAAATGATCTTAACACACTGAATGCATCCATAAAATTGTCAAAAAAGAAGGAACAAAATAATAAAATAACTGAATCACAAAAGGCTGGTTAGCTACAAATATAACAATAATTTAAATAATAGGACTTTGTAATTAAAATGCTCAGAGAGATAAAAGTAAAATTATTAAGCTTCAAATCTAATTGTTCTCTATACTCTTTGATCTTGGGCAAATTACCTAATTTTTCTAGACTTCATTTCCTGCTCTACTTCATTATGCATATATAATGTATACCATCACTACTGGTCTTACAATTTTGCTAATATATAATGAAAATATAGATTTGAAACAATATATATAAAACAAACAAGAATGAAGTTGAATAATTTTCCTCATTATCCAATTACAGATCAACAAAGAATGAGAGATTTGTAGAGTTAAGAATGTTAGAGCTAATCTCAGTGATAGAATTAAGGAAGGGGAGATGGTAGAACACAAATGATATGAAGGGCAGAAAGAAGAATAATGAAGAAGGAAAAGAAGTTAGGGAGAGATATAAGAAAATAGGGCAGAAGATAGGATTGGGAGGGGGACAAATAAGCCAGAGGAGAAGTGGCAAAATCTGAACACTGAGAATGTTTGAAAGAATCATATGGAAACCTACTATTTTATAAGCTTCCTAAATATCTATCTGTATATAGGTTTGATTGTGATTACTCTATACAGGGGATTATGTTCTTTGAAGTCAGAGGTTGCCAAATGAAAATCCCAGTGAAAAATATGGTATACTTTCCCTTGAGTTGTTCATCAGAGATGATGTGGAGTTCACCAAACAATTGACGACCCAAACCCATGAGTGTACGGGCACCATAAATTGAACTTACTGAGTTACTAAAAAGAAATGAGCTCCTGCAATTGGAAGCATATGTGGAGGTAGGATGGATCTGGGAGGAGTTATGGAGAAGAGTTTGGTGTAAATATGGCCAAACATATTACATAAGGGTCTCAAATAATTAATAAGTATATTGTATTTTAAAAGATTAATTGGAACTCTTAATCAAATTAAGTGCACTGTAAGACATATCAAAACAGTTTGTAAAGTTATTTAAGAAATTGAACTTTAACTAGGCATTATGTATTTTTACTTCTTCCTAACAGCTAAATTAATAGCAATATAATCTTGTTTGTGTAATTCATTAAGCATTTTAAAAAGTAATTTAACACATCATTTAAATAAATGAAATTTTGTAATAACCCTTACAGCATTATATGTATTGTACGTTGCCTGTATTGTACAGAAAATTAAGCTTAGTTAAGATTAAATCATGTGTCAAAAAATATGACTGTTATCCATGAAGTATTTGAGTTTAAATACTTTGAATTAAATTACCTGGGGTTCTGTATATCTCCATTTTCTGAAGAATCTCTTATAAATAAGGAATTTCTTTTTTTATTTTTACCTTTAAAAATAAATTTTAAATTTAAATCTATTCTGAGCATATTATCCCCCAACCAAGTCCTTCCAGATCCTCTCGCCATCCCTACCCTCTCAACTTTAAGTTTTTACTCAAAAACACAAAAAAGCTCCCCAAAACAAAAGAAAACAAAACAAAATAAAATAACACCTGAGTGTGAAAGAATAAAGCTCTCTCTCTCTCTCTCTCTCTCTCTCTCTCTCTCTCTCTCTCTCTCTCACACACACACACACACACACACACACACACACACACACACACACACAATCCCTCTGGAACTATTCTATGTTGGACTGATTTTCCATCTCCCAGCCAGTGTATGCGACAGTTCAGTTGTTACCCTTTGCCCTAGTAGTTAGGTTTCTATTCACTAATTTATTCTTTTTTAAAAATATAAAAAAATAAAATACAATAAACTATCTAATCATAGTTGGACAGGACAAACCAACAGAAGGAAAACATCCCAAGAAAAGACTCAAGAAATACAGACTCACTAGTACACACACTCAGAAATCACATAAAACACTAAGCTGGAAGCCATAATATATATGCAGAGGAACTGATGCAAACCCATGAAGACCTTTTCCATTCTGCTTCAGTCTCTGAGTTCATATGAGTTTTGCTCATGCTGATTTAGAGGACATTTTCTTGATGTCCTTCATACTCCTGGCTCTTACACTGTTTCTGTCCCTCAACAGAAGAATGAATAAAATGTCATACATTTACCAAACAGCGAAGTACACAGCCATTAAAAAATGACATCCTGAAATTTGTAGGCAAATGGATGGGACTAGAAATATATCACAATGTGGTATCCTAGACACTGAAAGACAAATATGGTATGCATTTGCTGTAATATAAATGTTAAGTCTGTGATAACCAAGCTATACACAGAATCACAGAGGGCAGGAAACATTAAGGGACTCAAGAGACCAGATAGATCTCCTTGGGGAAGGAAAATAGAATAGATAATTATGGATAAATGGGGGAAAGGAATGAAAAGATCAAGTGGGAAGTGGGTAGAGGGTGCTGTGATAGAGGATATGGAGAGGGACAGCTCAAATTAAGGGGCATTTGAGGGATAATGTAGAAACCTAATACAGTAGAAATGTCTCAAAATACATACATATATATGAAGACAATCTACATGAAACTACAAAATAATGGAGAGATAGAGTCCCAACTGGACATCTCTGTCAACAAAGTTTCCAATGCATGGATTGGGCGATATATAATTGAGTTGTTCAAAGGGGCCACATGGGAAATCCCAAACAACCTAGGCTGTTGCAGAGACTACAAGTTTCTCTGAAAAACTGACAAGGCCCAGTTGCTGAAGAAAACACCTATAAAACTCATTGAACATGGAAATGTTAAACTGGTGCCTACATACAACCTCCATCCCTATGTTTTTCTAGAATCTTTTACACAGGAAGATACTCAGCATACTACCAAAGGAGAAATGAAAACACCAAGCCAGCCATGGCAATTCACAAACTCTTTCTCTACAATGGTGTTCTGCCTACATGATATGCTAATGCAATGATAGCACAAAGGTTGTTAGAAAATCTAATCAATAACTGATTTGACTGAAAATACACTCCAGCATGTATAACACATACTAGATACTGCATGTGTCACCACACCTGGATACAGTTTGGAGTTTTAATTTAAAATTTTCCCCATCTATATTTTTCATACCTACATTGAGCTAGGAAGCTGGTGTGAAAGAAATATAGTCATAAGTATGTTCCAAAATGTATTTAGAAAGCTCGAGAATCCAGAGAAGTTAAAGGCTTCTGAGATTAATAAAAGCAAACAAACAAATAAGTAGATAGACAGACAGACAAACAGATAAGTAAATAAATGAGAATTCTTTTTAAATCACTTTCATCTCAATTTGTACTATTTAAATTATCTGAATTCTGCTTATCTTTTAATGTGGTAATGCATAGCTGGGTGTTAAAAACATTTTGCTCCTGACACAGACCACTATAAGGGAAACAAGTTTTATGTTGCTGTCTCATATCATAATGACATTTTTATCTGCAGAGTAGTAATACAGTCTTCTGGAATTTATATCAATAATTACCACTAAATGTGATGTGAGGAAAGTGTGATACTTTAATATTCTTTTAATATCTCTTCCAAATTTAAACCAATCATCAATATCACTAGTGTAAAGATTCAGACTGAAAATTGGAAAAAAGGAAATGGTGACTAATTTTAATTTCTGTTAGACTGCTATGAGTCTGAGATGCTAACATAAGAATTTATTAATAAATTTTAATTTTTCAATTCACTAAACAGTTCCAGGCAAAGTACATGCATGTAGTTACTAAGAAATGGAGTATGATACAGTCTCCCTAGCAAATAATATTTTTGGACAAAGTTCACTGGTTTTACATTCCTTAATTAGCATGAATTTCAACTGTGTGTAATTGCACATGTAAACATGTTAAGGAAAGTTTAAGGTTTACAGGTAATAACAGTTTACATCCTCAGAACTTCAAGTCATGATTCTACAGGGTCACTTCAGGTTTCCTGTCCATTAAATAAAGAACTTACTCATAATGCTCTTGAAGTCCTGATCCTCATATTTCAGCCTCTGAAGTGCTATGATTATAAGAATATGCTACCACATTCAGCTTTGTTTAGTATTTTAATTAGTCAGAGTTATATAATAGAGGCTATGGAAAAATAAAAGCACTAAAATTTAAATTTAAATTTAAAAAATCACTCCTGTAGGGAACTGGGGAGATTATTTATTTAGTAAAGTACTTGCTATAAAATCATGACAATCTGAGTTCAGGCCTGCAACACCCACCAAGCAGTTGGGCATGGTGTTTGTGCTACTTAGTTTTTGTCAACTTGACATAAAACTAGACATACCTGGGAAAGGGGGATCTCAGTTGAGAACTTGCCTACATAAAACTACCCTCTGGGTATGTCTATCAGACATTTTCTTGATTGCTAATTGATATAGAAGGACTCATCCTACCATTAGTGTTGTCATACCTGGCCAAGTGAACCTGATATATATAAGCAAAATAGCTGAGCAAGCCATGAAGAGTAAGCCTTCATTCCTCCATCATGTTTGATTTGGTTTCTGCCTCCAAATTACTGCCTTGAATGTCTGTCTGCCTTGAGTGCCTGCCTTGGTTTCTCTCTACTGTAACTTGTATCCAAATAAACCCTTCTCTCCCACAAGTAGTTTTGGTTGGTGTTTTATCATAGTAAAACAAAGCAAGCTAAAACAGGATGGCATGAATGTAATTCCAGACTGGGAAGGCAGAGAAAAGGGAATTCTTGGAACTTGTTAGCTGGGAAGTCTAACCAAACTAGTAAGCTTCAGATTCAGTGAGAGATTCTGTGATGTAAAATAACAAGACAAAATAACTAGAATGGCAAGTGATAGAGGAAGATACCAGCCATTGAAATCTGCTCTGCACATGTATATTCATACACATGCATACACATATAAAATATGTATACACTCATATACAAAAGAATTCACCATTCTATTACACAGATAAATAAAATCTGAATAAACTAAAAATCAAAATTTCATCTTTCAGTCATCAGAAAACTTAGTAAATTTGCTCTAACAAACATTAGAAATTTAGATATGTGAATGCATTAGAGAAAGGTAATTTAGAAACATAGAACCTCCTTAGGAATCTGTGTCTAGATAGGAATCTTGAAATGATATTGATGACCCACTTATGGCTGTATGTAGGAAATATGATAGTCAAACTCTCCAGGGCATTTCAATTGTGGAAAACCTCCTCTTCTTCTGTGATTTTACCTTTATAATAGAACCTCACAATAAATACTCTAAAAAAAATCCCTTCAACATTTTCAATAGGGAAAGGACACATTTTCCAATATCCAAAGTATTCTTTTTTGAACAAAGCTTTTCCCACAGATGACAAATTATTTCATGTTTTTAGCTTTTTGATAGTTTATTTTGACATTTGCACACACACACACACACACACACACACACACACACACACACACACACACACACACCACACAATGTGCCAAAGAACCTGACCTAATCATAGGAAGATAGGAGTTCCCCATTCCTTCACATTTACATTTCTAATGTAAATACTTTAGAAAAACATTATTACTGTAGTTCTACTTATGGAGCACACTGTGTTCATCTTTAAACCAAAAAATTACAAAGTATATCTGTAAGAAAGACAAGTTTTAATAAATCTACCAAGCATCAGAATGAACTACATGGGGCAGTAAAAATTTTCAGACCATAATTCATTTTTATTTTTATTTTTACCTCACTTATTATATCCCAATTGTAGTTTCCTTTCCCTTCTCCCCTCCAAGTTCCTCCCCCACCACCTCCTCCCTTCTCATCCTCTACTCCATTTCCCTTCAAGCCTGCCAGAGATATCAACCAAACATGGCTTATCAAGTTGCAATGAGACTAAGTGCCTCCCCTTTATTAAGGCTAGATGAGGAAGCCCAGTAGGAGTTAAGGGGTTCCCAATGCAGGCAAACGAGATAGAAACAGTCTCTCCTTCCAATGTAAGAAGTCCCACAGAAAGACCAAACTGCATAACCACAACATATGCAGAGGGCCTAGGTCAGACTCATGCAGGTTTCCTGCTTGTTGCTTCTGTCACTGTGAGTCCCTCTGGGCCTAGTTGATTCTTTTCTGTTTTTCAGTTTGTTTGGTAGTGTTTTTTGACCCCTCTGGCTCATACCTACCTACCTTCCTATCTCTTTTTCACAGGATTCTAGAGCTCTGCCTAATGTTTGGCTGTGGGTCTCTGAATCTGTTTCTGTCAGTTGCTGGATGAAACTTTGTGATGATGATTATGGATTATGCTTGGCTCCTGTTTTTGAGTATAGCAGAATACCATTAGGAATCATTTACTGAGGGTTTTTGTTGTTGTTGTTGTTGCTGTTGGTGGTGGTGGTGGTTTTGTTTGGTTCTATCCTATGTCTTTGGGCTATCCAGCCCCTGGTTCCTGACCCTTCAGGAAGTGTCAGATGTGGGTTCCATCTCATGGCATGAATTTCAAGCTGAACTAGTCATTTGTTGGACACTCTCCTAATTTCTGGGCCATCTTTAACACAGCATACCTTGTAGGCAGGACAAATTTTAAATTAAAGTTTTTGACATTGGATTGGTCTCTCAGGCATTCCACTGAAAGTCTTACCTGGTTACAGGAGATGGCCAGTTCAGTCTCTGTATCCACACGCACTCACCCCCACTTACTAGGAGTCTTAGCTTGGGTCACACAAAGAGATTCCTGGAAATTTCCATTGCACTGTTTCTTCCTCATCCCTCAAGTGTCCCCAATTCCAGCCCCCTCTCCCAATATTTTTTCTCTTCAATTTTCTCCCACCTATTCCCTTCTGGTCATGCCCCAATCTGTCCCCAGTCAACCTGCAATATCCATTCTATTTCCTACTTCCCATAGAAATGCATGTGTCCCTTTTGAGCCCTTGTTCCTTACCCTCTCTGGGTCTGTGGATTGTAGCATGATTATACTTTATGGCTGATATTCAATGGTAAGTGAATACATACCATGTTTGTTTTTCTGTGTCTGGGTTACCTCACTCAGGATGATCTTTTCTAGTTTCATCCATTTGCCTGTAAATTTCATGATGTTATTATTTTTAACAACTGTGTAATACTCCATTATGTAAATATGCCACATTTTCTTTATCCATCCTTGTATTGAGGGACATCTAGGTTGTTTCCAGTTGCTGGCTATTATGAATAAAGCTGACATAAACATAGTTAAACAAGTATCTTTGTGGTAGGATGGAACTTCCTTTGGGTATATGTCCAGCAGTAGCAGGGGCTTGACAAACCATAACTTTTCAAACAAAATTAGTATGTGAAGTGCTTAAGTGGAAATAGTATAGAGTAGAAATAACGGATCCTGGAGAAAGAAATTCCAAAAAAATTAATTAAAATGAAGTGCTGGATACTGAAAAAAAAAGACTATGTCAGAAATAAAGTAAAGATTTAATGGATTCATTAGTAGATTCGGCAACTTAGCTAAACATTTTCAAAATGCAGAAAAGGCAAGATGAAAGATAACTTCTGAAAATATCAATTACAGAGAAGTAAAGATAATAATTATATTAAACCTATATTCAGAAATCATGTATACCAGAATAGAATACAAAGAAGAACTTAATATGGTCCTAGAAAAGTTCCAATGTATCCTGTGCTATTATATAAAAGTAAAGGAAACTTCCTTTTCAAATAAAAAAATAAACTTTATTCACCTCCATGTTTGTTTTACTCACTTCTATATTTGTAGCATCTCAAAAGTACAAGAAACATCATATCCACAAAATAAATATGTTCTAAATTAAGAAATGCATGATTGACAATGATTTGAGTTTTTGGGATCCTCTAACATGCAAGAGAATTTAATAGTAATAGGATATTTTATTTCTCCTATGATTCATATTTGAGCTTGAGTCATAGTGAAAAATGTCACGTAAAAATAGTGACAGGGTTATTAAACTGCCTCTGAGTAGATCAAAAGATAACTTCAAATATGTCACTTTTAATATAAAAATATTAAAAAGCTAAAAAACTGACTCCAAAAAGAGATTTTTAATAATTGTATGTTTTAAACAAAGGGTCAAGGTTTAGAGAAATAAAAGGGAACATTCAGCTATATTCCCTTTTGGAGAAGAACAGTAATATATCCATTTGCTAAACTTAGACATTTCTGTAACACTTGAACAACTTGAGAAATAAAAGTATTCACACAGGAAAAGATGAACACAACTCAAATTAATGAACACAGAACACTACTATACCTTAGATCTAGCCCTACTTCAAGGAGCATATCTTTTAAAATGTGACCGAATTTCCTTTTGAACATATAATTTTCCCCATAGTCTCGAAAATTCTTAATATTTTTGTTAATTAACACACATGTATGTTAACCACTGTGAAAACTAATAAATGTTCTTGTGATATTACTTGAAACAATGACAATGAATAGTAATATTTAAAATTGAAATTGGAACAATATTTTGTTTTCTTGTTCTAATGCCCTCAGATTTAGCAATGGGTTAAAATTATATCAAGAGTAATTATGCAGGAATACAGGACCATTATGGATTTATGGGTTATGGCTTGAATGTACATTCATCCCATGGTATCTGCATGAAACTGGTTCTAAGATCTTCATGGACAACAAAATCTATGGACAGTGATGTTCCTAATATAAAATGGTATTGAAATTTGCCTATAAGACCCAGTACAACACAAAAAATACTTAAGAAGCTGTCACACTATATCTTAGACAACAATTAAAAAATGTTGATACTTGATTAGATATATTTTTCCATTTTTATGATTTTATGGTTGCCTTGCATGTATCTACAGTGAAACCAATACTATAGAAGAAACAAAAGCTGTACTTGTAGTACCCAAAATGCTCCAAGTATCAAGGTTGAAGGAAAAGTGCCAAGTATCAAGGTTGAAGGAGATAAATTCAGTGATGAAAATTAATAAAGTGAATTCTAGGGAAAGTATTATAGAAACACAGTTCAAGTTTAGATAGACAACACAAATAAAAGGAGACTTGGTTCCAGAAAGGAATGAATTGCAGACAACTTTATAAACAGAGCAGAAAGAACAGGTACATTAGTTTTAGCTATTTGGGTTTTTTTTTTTTTACTTTTTATGGTATTTTGAATTATGCCCAGAACTTTATATTTCCTAGGGAAGCAGTCTATCGCTATACTTCACTGTCAGCCTTGAAGTGCGGAGCCTAAACTGCACATGTAAGTCACTAGTTGCTGCCACTAATTGATCAAAGAGAGTACTAATAATCAGAAAGGAGGGAATCTTTGTGTGAGTTACGAAGACTCACAAAGTTTCCATTAACAAAACAGAACAATGGTATAACATGTAATAATGATTATCATTTTGTTCAGTGGAATGCTGCAAAACAAGATAGGCAAACTGCAGAAGTAACATTCATTTATTAAATAAATAATTAGAGTGTCTAAGGACTGGGAAGTACTGATATAGGGCCAAATAAATGTAGTGATGTAGTGAACAACACTTACATGGCACCTGCCTCCTCAGTGGTTCAATAATTTTAATGTAAATACATAAATGTTCAACAATTTTAATGCAAATAATAATAGATGTGATTGCATACTGGATACTATTGAAGGACATAATGTAAAATTTAGCTTGGATTAGAAAGACTAGAAATGCTTCTCTGAGACTGTCATAAAAACTAATTTCTAATAACGAAAATCAGTTAACTAAATATTTCTGATATAAGGAGCTCCATGTTCAAAGATCTTTGAGTAATAACGGTGCTTAGTATGACTGAGGAGCATTAAGAAGGCCATTGTGTCTTCAGTTTGGTGATTTAGGGAAATGGTGATGCAAAATTAAATACACCACGAACAAGGCAACTTATAGAAGAAGAAATTTATTTAGAGCTTACAGTTCAGAAAATTAGAGTCCATGACAATCATGATGAGGAGCATGACAACAGGCTGGCAGGCATGGTACTGGACCAGTTACTGAGAGCTTACATCTTGATTTACAAGTAGCAGAGAGAGAGGGGAAAGAGAGAGAGAGAGAGAGAGAGAGAGAGAGAGAGAGAGAGAGAGAGA
>CAJQZJ010000355.1:0-48792 GCA_907164525.1 Lophiomys imhausi | reverse complement strand
ACACACACACACACACACACACACACACACACACACACACACACACACACAAAGCATAGGAAAACATTTCATCGTAGAAGTTGTGATATGTCACAGTGTGTCCCACAATATATCCTTCTGTCTACACATCTTCACTTGCAAATGTTCATTGCAATGAGACATTGGTCTGGTTTGTGATCCCTGGCTTCTGTGACACTATCAATATTGCATCCTCATCAGAACTCTTCCTGGTTTTCCTGTTGCTGCCCTGTGTCATGGAGTTCCTGCAGCTTTGGAATGGCAGAACTGGCCATTTCATGTGTTCCACCCATTCGATTATGATATAGATTTTGGGGTAGGCCCACTTAGAGTCCTGGATCTAGTCTTAGGTGTTAGCTGAGGTCGTCAGCCTGCCCACTCTCCCTTAGCTGCACCTGTGCTGGATAGTTTTATGACAACTTGACACAAAATAGGTCATCTGAGAGTAGGAAACACAATTAAGAAAATGCCTTCACAAAATCAGGCTGTAGGAAAGCTTGTGGTGTATTTCCTTAATGATCAAGGAGGGAGGACCCAGTTCACTGTGGGTGGTGCCATCCCTGGGCTGGTGGTTCTGTGTTCTATACAAAAAAACAGTCTGAGTAAACTATGTTGAATAATCCAGTAAGAAGCACTCCTTCATGACCTCTGCATCAGCTCCTGCCTCCAGATTCCTGTCCTGTTTTCTGGCTTCCTTCAGTGATTAAATACAACATGAACTGTAAGCCCAATAAACCCCTTCCTCTTCAATTTGCTTTCTGGTCACTGTTTAATTGTAGCAATAGAAACCCTAAGACAGAAAAATTACTAATTTTCTACCAACAAAATTAATGCATTATTTTTGAACTGTGTTTCAGGCACTTTCTTAGACTAATAACAGTAGAAGTTACATTCTTAGCCAAAATATCACAAGAATGGTTTCTAGTCCAGTTGCTATTATTATTAACCTCTGAAACCTATTGCGCTGGACCTCCACAGTCCACATTGCTCTTAACAATATTGTCTTCCAAGGTCCTATTAAGACTTTCCTAGTTCAAACACCCCCTGCCCCCCTAAAAAAAGGAACAGTAACTTCCTGGTACCAACTTCTCTCTTGTTTACTCTTCTATTGATGATCTATAGCACCATGAACAAGGCAACTTAAATATGAAAGAGTTTATTTGGAGCTGACAATTTCAGTTTAGACTCTATGACTATCATGGTGAGATAGGCAAGTGTAGCACTAGGGAAATGGCTGGGAGTTACAGATTGACCTTAAACCAGTAGGCTAAGAGAGAGGGAGTTGCATGGGTTTTTAAACTTCAAAGGCTGCCCTCACTGACACATATCCTACAAGTTCATACATCTTAATGCTTTCCAAACAGTTCCACCAACGGAGGACCAGTTATTCAATATTTGGGCCTATGGAGACCATTCTCATTCAAACTACCATAGGATTAGAAAGGAAACTTAAGTATATGAAAGAATGAATACATGTGGATTTTTCCCATTAGCTCCTGGTTTATGCCTATGGTCTAAATGTAGCTACAAATAACCCAATTTCTAGAAGTTTCTAGATTGCAAGATAATTTATATGTTAAAACTCAATGTACAATTCATTAAATGATAGTGGTATATTCTAAAGACAGTGGAAGCAAAGGGATTAATTTTCTAAAAATAACTGCTTTAACAAAATATAGTTAGGATAAGCACTAAATATGAGACTGGGCTCATTGAAGTAAAATTCATTCTAGATATAAAGCAGAATTATGGAAAAAGAGCCAAGAATATCTTTGTGCATCACAAAGATGAGAATTATCAGGGTACTAAGAGATAAGTTTAAAGGAATCAGGAACATACCTGACCCAAATTTCACTGATGTAAGACAGAACTTCTTCAGAATCAATACAAATAAAAATTGTAGTAGATTTTAAGATATGAATTTAAATCTATGAGTTTATATTGATAAAACATATGAGATACATCATTGAAATATATGGGTTATGTTAAAGAAAGTTACCATTTTAAACACTAAAGAAAAAGGGAAAAATCAAACAAATTATGAACTATTCCTCATATAAACCAACTGAAGACAAAAGGAGAAAAACTTAAGATAATAAATTATTAATAATGAGAGGATTAGCATTTCAATATTATACAGCTATCAAAGACTTAATTAATTTTACCAATGAAAATAATAGTAATTCCATAGCGTGAAAAGCATATGTCTAGGTTGTAAATATTATGAAGTATTCTTGCCTAAAAGTCTAGGATAAAAACAAACCTCTAGATCTGATTACTTAATTATAAAGACCCAGGTAAACTTAAACTGTAATGATGAACTCAAACACTCTATAATAAAAACTTACAAAGTATTTCAAAAATTAGTATTCAAGAAAAATAAAAAAAACTATAAATTAAATAGACTTATATAGTAATAAAAGATCTATGAATCAACCCTAATAAATAGACCTGATTTATATAGTGGATTTTGTGGCATTCACCTAGATTATAAGGCTACCTTTGGCTGCAGAGTCAGTTTCTGTCACCCAAAACAGAAAAATTATGAAGAATTTTTTAAAAATCAAAACTGACAGCATTTTTCTCTTTATAATCACTTCAACGTTAATAGCTTACAAAAATAAAGACTTATGTCAAATAGTTCCTGAAGGTCAAGAATCTCCAAGTAATTTAGCTCCCTTCTGTCACAAAGTCACCTAATAAATATGTCACAGTCAATCTCTCAGTCCAAACTTCAGTTATCCAAAATCTTAACAGTGTTTAGAATATCTACTTCCAAAATGGCTTATGCATTCATTAACAAAACCATTTTCATGAAGTTTCAGTTCCTTTGTGGTTGTAGGCAAGAGGCCATGTTCCAATGAGAAGTTTATATTGAAACGCAGCAGCTAACTTCCCTAGGGTAAGTAATATAAGAAAGAATGAGAACTAAATTGCAGTGTCTTTTATTGCTAAGTCTCTAAAGTCATATACCACCACTACTAGTGTATTCTTTAGAAATGAATTATTAAATTCAAGCTACAATGAAGAGGAAGAAATCAGTATGGATCTCTAGACAGGAGTAACAAAAAATTTGCTGATGCATCCTAAAACTATCAGAGTTTATCTTTTATTTGTAAAAAGAGAAATACATTATTCCTTTCGACATGTAACTATACTAATATCCCCCAAATGCACCTAGTTTTATTACAGAATCATCTCAAAGTCCAGGATGATAACGTTTAAATGACGCTTTGCTGAAGACACTACTCTTTAAGTATAATTCCTTAACTGTGGGTTCACTAATAAGTAATTTTATCTCTGTAAAGATAATAAAAGACAAAATCTCAGAAAAACAGGTAATAACTAAATACTACAGACTGATAAGTCTCTAATAGGGAAACAAAATGTTTTGGTATCTAAACACATGTAATATATCTGAGGGGACAAATGCAATCATATTCTAAACTCAGTAGCAAGATAAACTGGAAAATGTAATTTCACATTTATTATTATGGCACTCAAATCAGCCAAAATTGGTAAATCAAAATTCACAACTATATTAGAAAAAGCTAAATGTATTGTCTTCAATCAAATTTCGATAAAATAGCTAGAATACAAAATAGTAACATGCTTTGAAAAAAGGTTTTCTCTGAACAGAAACTAATTACATTATCTTTTCAATTCAGTATTCTTCCTCTAGCCTTAGTCTCTAAGATAAAATATACACAATAATGTTTTAAACACATTTTCCTTTCTGGCTGAGTATAAACTGCAGTGAGTGTAGTGCTTGTCTGCTGACTGTCAGGTCCTGTACTCAGTCCCCAGTACTGTGTTTTAAAGAAACAGAAGAAATGAAAGACACCATATTTACTAAGTCCTGGAATACCTAGAGGAGATTGTCCTCTCAGAGTTCCATATGTACACTAGATGGCAGCAATAAACAATAGATAACAATAAACCTTTCAGGTCACATTGTGTGAGTGAAATGGCAAAAAACATTCACTGGTTTGTAGATTACTTCTGAATACATTTTTACTTTACTGTTGTGACAATTGAATTGTTCAATATCTTAAAATTTTCATACATTTTTCTTTATTACTTCCTAAAATATCAAATGCTTGTTATTTTTGCTTCTGTCTTTTTAATTAGTTATTTTAATGTTCTTGACAGTTTCTTACTTGTATTCAATATATTGTGATCTTTACTACTCTTGCTGACCACCTTCTTCTTCCCAACTACTCCCACTCCCCTTTTGAGACAAAGTCTTGTTATATAAGATAACCATGTCTTGAACTCAGGATCCTCCTGATCTGTTCACAAGTGCTGAGACTAAAGATGTAAGCTATTACTCTGGAAGAAAGTTATATTCACTTGATTTTTATTTGTGAACATTCATTGTGTACAGTGTTGTGTTCAATGAAGACAATTATTTATCATGTGCTTTGACCATATACATCCTTTTCCCCCTCAATATCTTCCCTATATTTTTCTCCCTCCTGTTATTTCCTCATTTCCAGTGTCCCTTCTGCTTTCATATCACTCATATATATATATATATATATATATATATATGTTTTTTAATGTTTATTTATTACTTCAAGTTACATGTCCATCACTGCCCCCTCCCACCACCTTTTCTGGTCCACCCTCCCACAATCTCTCCCTTCTCCCAGAACTCATAATTCTTTTTTTAATAATTAGGCCTCAATTATGAAAATTATAAGGTATAACATACATTCACAATGTTCAGTACATACATATTTGGTCAGTGGTATTAATATTCTGTTGTCCATCAATCTCCATGAGTTTAAAGTTCTTTTTTTTGTTTTTTTGTTTATTTATTGCTTCAAGTTACATCTCCATCACAGTGCCCTCATTCCACCCCTCCTGGATCTACCCCCACACCCTCTCCTCCCTCTTCCCCCTTCCTACTCCTGCGATGTGCAGTGTCTCTACATATCAGCTCCTCCCAGCTCAGCAGTAATATGCTGGCTAAGAGCTTCCTCTTGCACTGGGGACCAACATGGTGGCACTCCCAGGGAAAACTGTCCCCTTAATAGGTAACATAGTTTATGCTCCTGATCCTTTTGGTGTATTGGTTGTAGGAGAGTTTTCATGTAAGTACATGGCTAAAATCCAATTATAAGTGAGTAAATGCCATGTGCATCTTTCTGAGTTTAGGTTAGCTCTCTCAGAGTGAGCTCTTCTAGTTCCATCCATTTGGCTATGAATTGCATGATTTCCTTGTTTCTGATAGCTGAGTAGTATTGCATTGTGTAAATGCACCACAATTTTTTTTTTATCCATTCCTCAGTTGAGGGACATCTGGGTTATTTCCAATTTCTAACTATTACAAATAAAGCTGCTATGAACATTGTTGAGGCAATGTCTTTGTGATTTGGTGAGGAATCTTTTGAGTGTATACCAAGAAGTGGTATGGCTGGGTCTTCAGGTAAAGCTATTCCAAGTTTTCTAAGTTATTGCCAGACTGATTTCCATAGTGGTTGTACAAGTTTGCACTCCCAACAGCAATGGAGGAGTGTTCCCATTTCTTCACAACCTTGCCAGCATGTGCTGTCATTTGAGTTTTTTATCTTATCCATTCTGACAGGTGTGAGATGGAATCTCAGAGTCATCTTGAGTTGCATTTCTCTGATGATTAAGGATGTTGAGCATTTCTTCAAATGTCTCACTGCCATTAGAGATTCCTCCTGTGTGATTTCTCAGTTTAGCTGTTTCCCATTTTTTCATTGGAATATTTGATTTCTTGGTGTTTGATTTCTTGAGTTCTTTATAAATTGTGGATATTAGCCCTCGGTCAGAAGTGGGGTTGGTAAAGCTTTTTCCACAATCTGTAGGTTGCTGTTTTGTTCGAATGACTTTTCCTTTGCCTTAAAGAAGCTTGTCAGTTTCATGAGGTCCCATTTATAAATTATTGGTCTCAGAGCCTGAGATATTGGTGTTCTGTTCAGGAAGTTGTCTCCTGTTCAAGGGTTTTCCCCACTTTCTCTTCTATTAGATTTAGTGTGTCAGGCCAAATGTAAAGGTCTTTGATCCACTTGGACTTAAGTTTTGTGCAAGGTGATAAGTATCAGTCTAATTTCATTCTTTTACATATCGACATCCAGTTAGACCACCACCATTTGTTGAAGATGCTGTCCTTTTTCCATTGTGCGGTTTTGGCTTCTTTGTCAAAAATTAAGTGGCCATAGGTATGTGTGTTCATTTCTGCGTCTTCAATTAGTACAGTAGGATTCATTCCAGGAATGCAGGGATGGTACAACATATGAAAATCCATCAACCTAATTGAACATATAAACACACTGAAAGCAAGAAACCACATGATGATCTCACTAGATGCTGAAAAAGCATTTGACAAAATCCAACACCCCTTCATGCTAAAAGTACTGGAGTGAATGGGCATACAAGGACCATACCTAGAAATAATAAAGGCGATATACAGTAAGCCAGTAACCAGCATGAAATTAAATGGAGAGAAACTTGAAGCATTTCCTCTAAACTCAGGGACATGACAAGGATTCCCACTTTCAACATATCTCTTCAGCATAGTACATGAAGTTCTGGCTAGAGCAATAAGACAACTAAAGGAGATCAAGGGGATACAAATTGGAAAGGAAGAAGTCAAATTATCCCTATTTTGAGACGATATGATAGTATACATAAGGGACCCCAAAAATTCCACCAAAGAAAGCTGGGCATGGTGGGGCACGCCTTTAATCCCAGCACTTAGGAGGCAGAGGCAGATGGATCACTGTGAGTTCAAGGCCAGCCTGGTCTACAAAGCAAGTCCATGTCAGCCAGAGCTGTTACACAGAGAAACCCTGTTTGCAAAACCAAAAAAAAAAAAGAAAAAGAATAGAAAAATCGACCAAAGAACTCTTAGGGTTGATAAAGACCTTCACAAGGTGACTGGATACAAACTTAATTTAAAAAATTCAGAAGCCCTTCTTTATACAAAAAACAAATTGACTGAGAAATAAATTAGGGAAAACACCCTTCATAATAGCCACAACCAATACAAAATACCTGGGGGTAACTCTAACCAAGCAAGTGAAGGATCTGTAAGACAATTTCAGTGTGTCCAGAATTATGTTGAGGTCTTTGATCCACTTAGAACAAGTTTTGAGTGGAGTGATAAATATGAGTCTATTCACATTGTTCTACATGTTGACATCCAGTTAGACCAGCACCATTTGTTGAAGATGCTGTCATTTTTCCACTATAGAATTTGGCTTCCTTGTCCAAAATTAAGTGACCATAGGTGTCTGGGTTTATTTCTGAGGCCTCAATTCGATTCCATTGATCAACTGGTCTGTTTCTATGCAAGTACCATGCTGTTTTTATTACTATTGCTCTGTAGTACAGCTTGAAATCTGGGATGCTGATACTTCCAGATGTTCTGTTATTGTACATGATTTATTTAGCTATTCTGAGTTTTTTGTTTTTCCATGTGAAGTTGTGAACTGTTCTTTCAAGGTATGTAGACAACTGCATTGGTATTTTGATAGGAATTGCATTGAATCTGTACATTGCTTTTGGTAAGATGGTCATCTTATTATGTTGATCCTACCTATCCAAGAGCAAGGGAGATCTTTCCATTGTCTACTATCTTCTTCAATTTCTTTCTTCATGGTCTTGAAGTTTTTGTCATACAGGTATTTCACTTGCTTGTTTAGAGTTGTGAAGGGTGTTGATTCCCATATTTCTTTCTTAGCCCATTTATCTTTTGTGTAGAGAAGGGATACTGATTTTTTAAAATTAATTTTGTATCCAGCCACCTTTCTGATTGAGTTTATCAGCTGTACAAGTTCTTTGGTGGAACTTTTGAGGTCATTTATATATACTATCATATCATCTGCAAATAGGGGATATTTTCACTTATTCCTTTCCAATGTGTATCCCCTTGATCTTCTTTAGTTGTCATATTGCTCTAGCTGAAGTTTCAAGTATTATGTTGAAATGATATGAAGAGAGTGGGCAGCCGTGCCTTGTCCCAGATTTTAGCAGAAATGTTTTCAGTTTCTTTCCATTTAGTTTGATGTTGGCTATTGGCTTGTTGTAAGTTGCCTTTATTATGTTTAGGTATTGTCCTTGTATGCCTGATGTCTCCAAGACTTTTAACATAAAGGGGTACTGGATTGTGTCAAATGCTTTTTTAAGCATCCAATGAGATTATCGTGGGTTTTTTGTTGTTGCTGTTTTGTTTTTTAGCTTGTTTATATATTGGATTACATTGATGTATTTTCATATATTGCACCATCCCTACATCCATGGGATGATGCCTATTTGGTCACAGTGTATGGTACTTTTGATGTGATCTTGGATCTGGTTTGCAAGTATTTTATTGACTTTTTGCATCCATGTTCAAAAGGGAAATTAGTGTGAAATTTTTTTCTCTCTTGGGTCTTTGTGTGGTTTAGGTATCAGGGTGACCCTGGCCTCATAGAATGGATTTGGAAGTGTACCTTGTGTTTTTCTGTTGTGTAAGAGTTTGTAGAATATTGAATATTGGTGTTAGCTCTTCTTTGAAGGTTTGGTAGAATTCTGTGCTGAAACCATCTGGCTCTGGGCTCTATTATCTTTGGAAGATTTCTAATGACTGGTGACCCTGAGATCTTGGTGTCCATGTCTGGATGATGGGAAGGTTCCTGTGGCAGACTGATACTCAGAGAGCGACTGCTGCAGCTCTCCTGAACTGGTTGTCCTCCAACTGGACCTATATACAGTGGAGAGTGGGCTATCCTTTTAAGACCTGAGGCATGGAAGATATCCTCAGGAAGGCAGGTCAAGCTGTGGGTTGGGCCTGTGTTCTCCTCTCCCTGACACAGTCATTCTGGTCAGCTAGGCTGACCATACAGGCAGTGAACTCCACCCAAGATGGGTTCCAGCTTCAGGTGTACCTGTTATTGACTGCCTCAAAAAGCTCGGGAGCTCAGGTGAGTGACTTGCCATAATGTTTGTGGGGAACATACTGTGTCCAGCTCTGTTTGCAGTCAGTCTTGGCTCCTGACTGCTTTATTGGAGCTGAGTTTGGTCTCTGCCACTCAGCTAAAATGCACATTGTGCCACCATGTTGGAAACTCCAAAAAGAAAATCTTACTTAGCTTTGTTCTTGTGGTCAGGCTGTTTTTTCCAGTTAGATCAACAAGGAGCCTGGATATCAGGCAAACAGGTGGGGCTGCTGTTCTATTGCTGGAGTTGTGGGCTGGATCCACTCATAGGCTAGGTCTGCTCTGGCCAGCGCTCCCTTCCAGAAGAGTGACCATGTTCCCTTTGGTGCGTTGGTTGTAGTATAGACATCCTGTACTATATAGCTAAAATCCTACTGTAAGTGGATAGATGTCATGTGCATCCTTCTGAGTCTGGGTTAGCTCTTGCAGGATGAGCTTCTCTAGTTCCATCCATTTGGCTGCAAATTGCATAATTTCTTTGTTTCTGATAGCTGAGTAATATTCCATTGTGTAGATGTACCACAGTTTTTTAACCCATTCTTCGGTTGAGGGACATCTGGATTGTTTCCAGTTTCTAGCCATTACAAATAAGGCTGCTATGAACATAGATGAGGAAACTTCCTTATGATTCTGTGAGGAGACATTTGGGTGTACACCCAGAAGTGGTATGGCTGGGTTCTGAGGCAAAGCTATTCCAACTTTTCTAAGATATCGCCATACTAACCTCCATAGTGGTTGCACAAGCCTGCACACCCACCAGCAATGGAGTAGGGTTCCCCTTTCTCCACACCCTTGCCAGCATGTGCTGTCATTTGAACTTTTGATCTTAGCCATTCTGACAGGTGTGAGATGGAATCTCAGAGTCGTCTTGAGTTGCATTTCTCTGATGATTAAGGATGCTGAGCATTTCTTCAAGTGTCTCTCGGCCATTAGGGATTCCTCCTTTGTGAATTCTCTATTTAGCTCTGTTCTCCATTTTTTGATTGGATTATTTGCTTTCTTGGAATTTAATTTCTGAGTTCTTTGTAGATTTTGGATATTAGCCCTCTGTTAGATGTGGGGTTGGTGAAGATTTTTTTCCCAGTCTGTAGGCTGTCATTTTGTTCGAATGAGAGTTTCTTTTGCCTTACAGAAACTTTTCAGTTTCATGAGGTCCAGGTCCTGAGCTGTTGGTGCTCTGTTCAGGAAGTTGTCACCTGTGCCAATGCATTCTAGTGTTTTTCCTACTTTTTTTTCTAGTAGATTTAGTGTGACCAGCCTTATGTTAAGGTCTTTGATCCACTTGGACTTAAGTTTGTACAAGGTGATAAGTATGGGTCTAATTTCATTCTTTTACAAGTGGACATCCAGTTGGCCCAGCACCATTTGTTGAAGATGCTGTCCTTTTTCCATTGTGCGGTTTTGGCTTCTTTGTCAAAATTTAGGTGGCCATAGATGTGTGGGTCCATTTCTGGGTCTTCAATTTGATTCCATTGGGGGTCAGGAGAAATTTTAGCTATTATGAATAAAGATGCTATGAACATAGATGACCAAATATCATTGCAGTATGGTAGAGCATCTTTTGGCTATATGCCCAGGAATGGTATAGCTGGGTCTTGAGGTATAACTATTCCTAATTTTCTGAGAAAGCACCAGATTTATTTCCCCCAAAACTCCAAAGTAACAAGGAGGTCTCAAGTGATTATGCTTGAATCCCTCTTAGTAGGGGAAATAAGTAGGCATCAGAAATAGATGGAGTGAGAGAACTGGACAGAAACATAACATAACTGCCATCTGAGAGGCTTTATTCAGCAAATAATGGAACAGATGTGGAGACCCACAGTCAAGCATTAGATGAAACTGAGGGAGCCTTGTGGAAGAATTAGGGGAAGGTTTGAGGGAGCTGAAGAAGTCAAAGACACCACAAGACCTACATAGTCAATTAATACTGAGAGAGGGGCCTCAAAAAACTGAACCACCAACCAAAGAACTTGCATTGACTGGTGCTAGGTCCACTATACATATGAAGCTAATGGACTACTTGATTCTCAACTGGATCTCCCCACAATAGGACTTGGTCTCTGTTGCCTCCCTCTGGACCACATGTTCCTTGCAGAACTGCCTTGTATTGCCTCAGTGGAAGAGGAGGCACATAGTGCTGATGCAATTTGATGTGCCACAGTACGTTGGTGCTGGTCAGGGGGTGGGAGTTTTATGGTGGGTGGGTGGGAGTGGGAGGAGGGGAGGGAGAATGTAAAATAAACAAATAAATTAATTTTATAAAATAAAAATTATAATTTTAAAATTTTGTTATAATTATTGTATTGTGATATAGGGGAGCACATGTGTATATGATGATGTGTGTTGGGGAAGGTGACAGTGTGCCTACAGCACGTGTGTGTGTGTGTGTGTGTGTGTGTGTGTGTGTGTGTGTGTGAGCACAATTTTGTGGAAGTAGTTATCTCCTTTCACTTTCATTTGTATTCTGGGGATTGAAATCAGTTTGTCAGGCTTGAACAATAACTACCTTTGCACTCTGATTCATCTTGTTGATTTGCAATCAAAGTTTATTAAAGACTTACAAGGGCTAAAATCCACTGTAAAAGCAGGGGTCTAATAAAAACAATGCTATAGGATAATACACTTCAATCAAATCCCTGTTGAGAACTCATTACATCGTTATATCACTAGTTGTTGTAATTGAGAAGTTTTACCTGATCACTGTGAAAGAAATACACAAACATATGACTTGGTTGGATAATTCTATTTATACATTCTTTTAATTACATTTATTTATTACTGCCAGTTGCATCTCCATCACAGCCTCCTCCCTCAACCCTTCTCGGTCCCACCCTCCCAACCTCTATCTCCTCTCCCACCTATCTGACTCCTCAGGTCTAAGAAGCATTTTATTTCAGTGGAGAGATGGCTCAGAGGTTAAAAGCACTTCCTTTTCTTACACAGGACTAAAATTTCCTTCTCAGCATTCACTTCAGACAGCCCTCAACCACTTGTAACTCCGTTTTCAGGGAATATTATATCCACTTCTGACCTCTATGGGCACCTACACTTCACATGTATATATTTACAAAAAGATAAACATAGTCATACATATAATTAAAATGAAATTTTGAAAAAAATAGAGTTTCAGTTACCTTTACAAGTCTTACATGAAATCAAGCCAGTCATTATTCTACAATGAAAGGTAAGCATTTATATTAGTTACTTTTCTGTTGCTATGATGAAATACCCTGACTAAGGCAACTATGGTAGTTTGAAAGAGAATGGCCCTCATAGGCTCATATATTTAAATGTTTTGTTCCAAGTTGATGGACTGTTTAGGAAGGACTAGAATGTGTGACCTTGCTGTAGGAATTAAAGTTTCAAAATTATGTATCAGGCCTTTTCTCACTCTCTCTCTTCCTCCTGCCTGCAGATCAGGATGTAAGCTCTCAGCTTCTGCTCTAGTGCCATGGCTGCATGCCAACCATCATGTCTGCTGCCATGATGATGATGATGGAATAACCCTCTGGAACAGGAAGCAAGGCCCCAAACAAATGCCTCATTTACAAGGTATCTTGGTCACAATATTTCTTCACTGCCATCGTAACTCTAAACTAAGAGAGCAATTTTTAGAAGAAATATTTTATTTTTGTTTACAGTTGGAGAGGGATAAGAGTCTAGTGTGGTAGGGAATCATGGCAGTATTATGCCCAGTTCATGAAACCACAAGAAGGCAACCAGGAGTGTGATTCAATGCAAAAGCAAAACGATCTTTAATGGGGGTGGTACAAGTCTAGGCAGGGACCAATCACATATTCTCCACTCAGGGAGACAGTGAACATCCCAAACCTGGAAAGTTTGGGGACCTTAAGGGCTAGGCAAGGGGAAGCAGAAAAGGGAAGGTGGGATGGGCTCTCAAGCCTTGGCATTATATGATTAGCTGAGCATAGCTGACTTAGACAGATTGGTCCGGGCCCAGTGGCCAAACAATAAATGAATAAGCCCATTCCTGGGAGTGGAGGGAGTACTCCCAGCTCATATGATTGGAATGTACAAACACTGAGTCATTCTCCTTTGAAGGTTCTGGTTATCTTTGGTTTGCACAGATGTTTCTTGTCTGCTTGTGCTCAGAGTCTCTAGAGAGGGGAGATCTGTGGTTTTGCTCTCAGGCTGACGTTGCTGCTTTGTTCTTTTTATAGCCTTAAAATTGCCAAGGCTAAGCAGAAGCAAATTGGGGTTCTCTTTTGCTCTCTCAGCTACAAGCAACATGCAATGCATTTGGACCAGAAAGCTAAGAGCTCATATCTTCAATGCAAGCAAGAAACAGAGTGGGACTTCTGGGCCTTTTGTTGCCTGCACATCCACATTCTTCTAGTTGTCATGTATCATCCAATTTTAAAGAGATGTTCATATTTTCAGGTATGTGTTATGGCACTACACTGTGTCTCTGGTAACAATGTTTAGTTTTGCTTATTTTTACTGTTTTAACAGAATGCTTGGACAAGGACAATTTACAATAAAGAGAATGCTGGATTTTTTAAAAATAATTCTGGAAGCCAGAATATTTAATATTAAGGTGCTACATCCTAGCAAGACCAATGCCTGCATTATCACTGAACAGAAGTTAAAGAGGCAAACAAAGATATAGCTAGAGGGAATGAACACACCATTTTCTATTGGCATTAACCTGTGAAGAATAGCCTGTTAGTTGCAGTTATTTGAGCAATCCAAATTTCCAACAGTAGCAATTATGTTTCGATATGAGTTTAATAATAGACAAATATTCACATTTGCCTAAATGTTTCACACCAAAATTAAATGCTAAACTAGGCAAATAAGTGTGAAAATATGATGTCACACAAAATGAATTATTTTTTTCAAAACTTTTGAAAAACTTTAATATTATTAAACCCTTCAATTAACACTTACTTTAAGTTTTCAAGTGCATATTTGAAAATATGGATCTGTTTTCATGAACACCTACTGTTATCTCATGAAGCTAGCTTCACCTGCAAGTTAATTTAAAAATTAAGGATGGGAATCACAGACAAAGATATCTCCAATGTCAATTAAAGTAGGTTAATCAAAATCCTGCTTAGAATAACAATATATTTATAATTCACTCTTATTTTCAAAACAATGGTTTAGAAAGTCAATTTTTTGTGACATTCCACTTAGATTGCAGAAAATAATGCTCTCACTCACACTATTATGCACACATATTAATGATATACCTTAATTAAAAATGTACTTTGTACTGGAATTTTCCAGTTATTACTTTTAGATGAGAGATCTGTGTTTTATTTGTTATATAACCATTTATCTTTAAGTATAGAGATTACTTTTAATAGACACAGGAGAAACAGTATTATTTAATAATTAAGGCTCTTATTTGCTAATTATTGTCAATAGATTAATGTGAACTAAGTGTCAGAAGAAAATGAGATTCAATGAAATGACCCAATTTATGATTAAGTTGAATGAATAGCATGGATCATATTTAATCTTCCAATAGAATACCTAAGACTGTCTATATGGAATAACTACTTTGAATTATATATTTCAGTTTAATTTTTCACTTAGACGTTCATAAGTCATTCTTAAAAAGATAGCCATAATAAATCAGAGATGTTCTGACTACTGAAGTTTTATTTAGTTTTGTTTTTGATTTTTCAAAATGGGAATTCTAATGTGTTAGAAGCAAGCCAAATATGTCTATTTATCTATGTATTTATCTATCTATATCTATCTATCTACATTTTTATTATTATATATCAACTGTATATAGATATATATCTATGTATAGATATATAGATAGATAAAGCAAGAATATGATTTAGGATAATCAAAATCATGGACACAATTTTTTTTTACTATTGATAGATAGTAATTTAAAAGGGAAACAATTCTCAGTACCATAATTTCATTAGTTGTTTTTTTCTAACCATCATTGGATACAATTTGTCCTTTCTATCAGCTTTTGAAGCAGAAAAGAGAAATCATAATTAATTTTGTAAGTGAATGTTAAACTCACTAGATTTTATTTTCTAAATTACATATCAGTTATATGTTATTAATGGGAAATTAAAAATATAAAATATACTCAGTAATTATAGAAAATAATGCAAGTTGTATTAGTGCAATTTTATTTTAAGTTTTGCATCTGTGACACTATTTTTAGTTTCATATTAAACCTAAACTTAAATGTAAACTCAACACTATTTTAGTGTCCAATTACACCTCAAATTAAATGTAAAATATACTCTTTCACTACTTGTTAGCACCTGTCATAGAATTCAAAAAAGGAGAGAAACATAGAGAACCTATTCCCACAAATAGAAGATCAACATATGTAGGGAGGACAGAAGTGTGTGCTTTAGGCCAGTTGAGACCACATTTCTTGAAATTATTTATTGTTCTGAATAGGTGCAAATAAATAATATCACATCTAAACAATGGAATACTACTCAGCTATCAGAAACAATGAAATCATTCAATTTGCAGTCAAATGGATAGAACTAGAGAAGCTCATTCTGAGTGAGCTAACCCAGACCCAGAAGGATGCACACGGCATCTATTCACTTGTAATCGGATTTCAGTCATATAGTACAGGATAACTATACTACAATGAATGCACCAAAGGGAACATGAACATAGACTTTTTTCCTGTCAGTGAGACACTTTGCCCTAGTGGTGCTGCCTTATATGCCCCCAGTGTATGAGGAGGCTCTTGGCCCTCACATGACTGCTGAAATGGGGTGGGGGACTGTTATGTAGGGACACTCCACTCCAGAGGAGTGGGATGGAAGGGTTAGGGGGTAGAGGGTGGGAGGGCAGGACTGGGACGGGTGGAAAGAGTACACTACGATGGAGATGTAACCTGAAGCTCTAGTTATCCTGAAACACAATATGTACACCAGGTTGGCCTCAAAACTCACAGAGATCCATCTGCTTCTGCTTCCCAAGTTCTGGAAAGAAAGATATGTACCACCACACTCAGTCCAATACTTCTATTTTTAAATCACAGATAATTTAGTTAAAATGGAATTCTAAGTGTCAAAAAGGAAATGGAGTTTTATGATATTGGGACACTTTTATTGGACTTTAAGTTTCAAACAATGTATTTTCATCATATTCAACCTGCTTCACCCAACTTTTTCCAGATGCATACCCACATCTCTAACCATTCAACTTTGTGCAATAAAAAAAAAATCATTCATGACCAATCTATGCTGCCCAAATATACTTGGATATGAGGTCTTCAACTGGGGATTAGTCAGTTTACACAGGGACTACACTCTTAGAAAACACTGTCAGTCCCTGTCACAGAAGTTATCAATGGTCAGTATCTCCACAGTGGCTCCATAGCTAAGAGGGGAATTATATGCCCAGTTCCATTGTCATCCAGGTATTTTGTCTATATTGGGCTTGCACAGCTTGAATGCATTCTGTCACAACCTCTGTGAGAACACCTGTGTATCTGTCCTGCTGTGTTCAGAAGATACTGTTTCCTTGCAGTAAACCTCATTTAGCTCTCTCTTTCACAATCATCCCTGAGTTTTAGGAGGAGAGGATGTGGCATATATGTTCTTTTTGGGAATAAATATTATGTACTCTCTTATTCTCTGCACCCTGGACAGATGTGAGTCTCTGTGTTAATTATCATATGCTCAAGCAGGAGGTCTCAGACAAAGGATGAATTATGAATTTATCTATGCATAAGAAGATAAGTGATTGGTTGTTAATTTAATACTGGATCTAATTAGTAGCATAGTATTAGTATTAGATTCAGATTTCAATATTGAATTATCTTTGCTATTTCATTTAACTGTATATTTGTGTTTTCATTACTGAAGCATTTATTATTATACATAATGAAATATTTTTTCGTGTGTTCTTCAAATTCCTTGATGAATGTTATCATTTTCTTTTAAATTCTGTGTCCAGAGCTTTGTTTAGGTAGTTCTAGTTGGAGAACATTTCTATAGGAGTAGTAGTTTTGATGGGAGACATGTTGTTTTGGCCATTTATGCTGCTTTTGTTTTAGTGATTTGACCTTGGCAAGTGGACTTCTTTCTTTACTTGTGTTTCTGATATGATGATCTGGTCTTCCTTGGATTGTTCCAGTATAAGAGATGTGCAAACTGATTTAGGTCAGGTAAAGCCAGTGGTTGAGACATTTAATCTGAATAGAGAAATATGGCTCTCCAACAACTGGTCTAGAGTTAAGCCAAGCAACATGGATTCATAAATAAAGAGGGCTCACCCTTATAGTTCTGGAGCTAGTTTTGTGGGTTTCCTGATAGTGGCAGGTTGAGGGAATGTGGGTAAAGGATGAAGTGGCTTAACCATAAAAAGTCACTTGTGCCCAAAGAGAGCTTTTGGGTCCTGGGTCCAGGATTAGGCTTCTCTGCAAATATGTATTTTTTAAAAGATATATACTGCAGGAGCCTGCAGAAGTAATTTTCCATATGTGATATGTTACTTGTTTTAGAGTTTTTTAAGGCCCATGGACCTCCAAATACTATTGGCTATTTCCATTGCTCTTAGTTACTCTCCAGAAATTTACAAAAAGACATTTTTGTTGAGGACAATACATACTTGTTTCAGAACCCAGAGGAATCAAGTTGTCAGGAATCTTGAAGCTTCATCTATATTGGTTAGCTTTCACAATGTTGGCAGGTACTATGTAAGTTATCATAGGAGAGAAATAATCATGAATCACAGAATGACTGGTACAATACTAATTCTGTCATGGGAGTAACTAACCACTTTATGATTGGAAATAAGTCCTGTTTCAGAAGATGGAACACATATTTGGCACTGTTATTGGGCCAAGAACCTAAGATAGGAACTACCTTAAAGTAAAAGCATGGAAAAAATAATTCCAAACAAATGCCATCAACAAGCAAGCGGGCATTGCCATCCTGATGTCTGACTTCAAGATAAAGCTAATAAGATAAGACAGAGAAAGGTATACCATTCTGATCAAGAGATCAAGTTCTCACATAAATAACATAATGCTAAACATACACATACCAAATATGTTTTGCATCCTAAATTCATAAAAAGCATAATAATAGAGTTAAAGACACAAAAAAAAAACCAAACCAAATAACAGTAACTGACTTTAGCACCACACTTTCTATAGTAAGTCATCTAGACAAAAGCAAATAAAGAAACGTCAGAATTAAATGACATATTATGACAAACGGATCTAACAGATCCATCTGTATAGCTACAGATACTCCATCCAAATGCCACAGAATTCTACTCAGTAGCACAAAGAAGCTTATCTAAAGTGAACATTCTAGGACGCAAAGTAACTCTCTAACAAATGCAAAAAAAAAGAAATAATTCCATATATCCTATCAAGATACATGATACATAATCATGTTGCATAATCATTATTCAACAAAACTTAAAATCAACATCAACCAAAATGTTAGGAAATATATAAACTCATAATAATTAAATAGGTCATTATTGAATGATGAATGGATTGGAGAAGAAATCAAGAGAGAATATTCCTGGAATATAGTGAAAATGAAAAGCCAATATAACAAAATTTCTTGCACATATTAAATCAATTCTAAGAGGAAATTTTACTTCTGTGTCAAAATTAAAAATAAAAATATTACAAATGAATGACTTAATGATTCAAGTCAAGAAATAGTCTATTTTAGTAAACATTAATTCTACTTTTTCAATTATCAGAGCAAAATATTTATAATGTTGGAACACTTCTAGATAGTTGTATCACAGAAAGGATGTCATTATTTGACCACAATTCAGAAGAAAATGCATTGATGCAATTAAATATTTTCTATCATCATATGTTACCAGAACTACAACTTTCTAAACTGCATTCTGCCAATTGCTTTTAACACAGAGCACTGCATAATTCTTTCAAAATTATTTAAAGTCAGATTAAAATAAAAATTTGGTTGTGCTGAAAATGTTATAGGTGGGCAAAGGGTAAAGTCACTTAATTAACTAAGAGACTATTAACAGGTTACTAATATTATTTCAAATTCTCATAAACCCTTACTTAAAATACAAGGTCTGACATGTGTATTGGCCAGTGTACTACTTTTGATATATTTTCCATTATTTTCTCACTATGACTCACTCCATGCTTCATAAACATCAACTTTTTCATACGATGAGACCTAGGCACGTATTGCTGTGGTTATATCTATTCCAACTGCTTAAAATGTTATTGCATAACTACTTTATCTTCTTCAACACTCTACTAAAGTGCCATTGGCATGGGCAGACTTTTCAATGACAGGCAATTTCACATAGTGTAACCAATAAGTTTTTTTAGTTTCTCTTCTTTGCCTTACTTTATTCATAGAATATATTTAACATAAATTAGCCTATGTATTTTATTCATTTAAAAACTATTATCCTGTGAAAGAGTTTGAAGAGTATTGGTATTAGCTCTTCATTGAAGGTCTGGTAGAATTCTGTGCTGAAACCATCTGGCCCTGGGCTTTTTTTGGTTGGGAGATTTTTTAATGCCTGTTTCTATTTCCCTAGGGGTTATAGGGCTGTTTAATCTGTTAACCTGATCTTGATCTAGCTTTGGTAGGTGGAATCAAGAAAATTGTCCATTTCACTTAAGTTTTCATATTTGGTGAAATTTTTAGTATAGATTTTTAAAGTAGGACCTCAATAGTCTCTGGATTTCCTCAATGTCTGTTGTTATTTTTCCCTTTTCATTTCTGATTTTGTTTATTTGGTTTTTTTCCCTCTGTCTTTCAGTTAATTTGGCTAAGGGTCTGTCTATTTTGTTGATTTTCTCAAAGAACCAACTCCTGGTTTCATTGATTCTTTGTATAGTTCTTTTTGTTTTTAAGTTGTTGATTTCAGCCCTAAGTGTGATGATCTCCTGCCTTCTGCTCCTCTTGGAAGTGTTTGCTTCTTTTTATTCCAATTCACCAAGTTTAGCTGTTAATTCGCTAATATGAGCTGTCACAATTTTCTTTTTGAAGGCACTTAGTGCTATGAACTTTCCTCGTAGCACAGCTTTCCTTGTGTCCCATAGGTTTGGGTATGTTGTGCCTTCATTTTCGCTGGTTTTTAAGAAGTCTTTGATTTCCTTCTTTATTTCTTCCCTGACCCAGTAGTCATCTAGTAAAGAGTTGTTCAATTCCCATGTGTGTGTAGGCTTTCTGTTGATTCTGTTGCCATTGAAGTGCAGCTTAATTCCATGGTGGTCTGATAAGATACAAGGGGTTATTTCAATTTTCTTGTATCTGTTGAGGCTATCTTTGTGTCCAACTATATGGTCAATTTTGGAGAAGGTTCTGTGTGGTGCTGAGAAGAAGGTGTATTCTTTCGTGTTTGGGTGAAACGTTCTGTAGATATCACCAGGAATCACCAGGAAGTTGCCTCATCTATGTTCATAGCAGCCTTATTTGTAATAGCTAGAAACTGGAAATAACCCATATGTCCCTCAACTGAACAATGGATTAAAAAACTATGGTACAGCTACACAATGGAATACTACTCAGCTAACAGAAACAAGGAAATTATGCAATTTGCAGCCAAATGGATGGAACTAGAAAAGCTCATTCTGAGTGAGCTAACCCAGACTCAGAAGTATGCACATGGCATCTATTCACTTATAGTCGGATTTTAGCTATACAGTACAGGATATCTATACTACAACCAATGCACCAAAGGGAACAGGAACATAGGCATGTTTTTTCCTGTCAATGAGACACTTTTCCCTAGTGGTGCTGTCTTGTAGGCCCCCAGTGTATGAGGAGGCTCTTGGCCCTCATATGAAGACTGAAGTGGGGCGGGGAACTGTTATGTAGGAACACTCCACTCCAGTGGAGTGGGATGGAAGGGTTAAGAGGAGGGCGGGACTGGGAAGGGTGGAAAGAGGACACTATGATGGTGATGCAACCTGAAGCAATAAATAAATAAATTAAAAAAAGAAAGTTCCAATTCCAAAAACAAAAAATTGTTATTCTTCCTACTAGAATACAAATGTCACCTTAAGAAATATTTTGGTTTTGCATAAAATAATACTTAACATGATAGAGATATTCAACAAATTTTGTGAATGAATTGATTTTGTGGATTTGATATATGTAATTGGAATTTTCCCAAATGCAAAAACAAAGCAAAACAAGCAAAACAAGAACAGCAAACAAACAAACCCAACAACAATGAAAGATCGAGTTGTCAAGTTGAATCTTATCATTAATAGTAACATCTTTGGAGTTTAAAGATCACTCATAAATGTTGGTGATTCTCTGTTTTACATTATAATTACTGTATATGATGTATGGAAACAACATATTTTCACTTTGGGAAACAATATTCCTCACAACACCGAAAGGGAAAAGCACAGGTAGCCAATCAATGTGAATATGTAGCTATATTTAGGTAGTGTTTGGGACAATATCACAAATAACAAAGAATCATCCATTATCCCAAAAGGCTAGTGGTTTTCAGCCTAAAAGCTCTACTTTACATTATACTTAGCTATTAAGTCACCTATTCCAGTTTGTTTCAGAAATAGTCTGTTGAGAAATATTCAATATCATTCTCTCATGTTGAGACAATACAAGTCTCTCCTATTGCTACACTGTCAATTAGTGAAATGTAGGAAGGATATAATTTATAAACACATAGATGTAAGTTTTAAAGTAAAATGATGTGTATTCTTATATAGAAGATATATTGAAATGTATACACATATAATGGAGAATTATAAATAGCATGACTGACTAACAGATGCATATATACCAATTTAATAACTTAAACATTTAAATATAGCAGAAACTATTTTCTAATTTAATAAATCTCTCTTCGTTCTAAAGTCTCACCACTTCATCCTAAATTTAGAATGAAGGCAAGTATCAACTTGGTACTAAATTTAAATTTCTTTCACTTTCATGCATGTTTCTTCAGTTCCACATTTTCACATTTATGCTGACTCCACTGTGACTGAAATGATTTGGCAAGTGCTGAGAAAAAAAACATAAAGACAATTAACTGGAAGAGATACATTCCATGATTCTCTCATGCCAAGTATCAATGAGCAAAGTGAATCTTTACTTGACTAGCTACATTTGGCCTTCCCATTATAATGTACAATTTGTGGATAAGTTACAGAGATCAAAAGCAAAAATTTCTTGACATTTAAAAAATAGATGAACAAGTTTGACATCCTGTAGGGTTTGAGATATGAGCCCCAAATATATACATCTATTAAAATCCAAGTCTATCAGCAATAAAGTAAAAATACACTTTTGGTTCCTCTCTGTATAATTTGAAGGCACTTATTTGGGTGTGATTTATATCCCATAATGGACATTGTATCCTGATACTCCTTTTCATCATTTTATTGAGAAGTTCACTTTCTGCTTGACATGCATCATAACAGAAGTTATTCTTGCTAGAAATGACATACATATTCATTTACCTTATAATATGTTAGGATTAAGAAAGATTATTTAAATTATAGCATTGTGATATATAGTTTACCATGTAAACCCAACATCATCTTTTAAGACATATTTATATGTGTAATACTATTTGATCAGTTTGTTTTACTTAACTGGGTATAGGTTGAGTCTACATAATATCAAAGATTGTTAGGGAACATATTTCCCTCAATAAGGATGTACTAACTAAAGTTCCTCAATCAGAAAGATGAATTGTGAACCAAGTTTTCATATACCTGAGCATATTAGGAATATTTCTTATTCAAACCACCATATTCTTTTAGAACAATAGCTGTCTAATATATTTATAAATCAAAAAACATTTAGAATGGGTTAAGGGTGTGCTTGGTGGTAATATTTGCCTCTTTTAGGTAAGGAACAAATTTTTGTTCCCAGAATCTTTAACGTATAAAGGAAAATAATAGGAATTTATATAATTAATGAATGCTATTATACCATTATAAAGACTAAAGCTAAAATAAAGTTAACTCTGCTAATAGTGATAGAATAAATGATGAAAAAAGAATAAATGCAAAATATCTATCAATTATTAAGTTTATTTATCAGCAACATAGTTTGAAAATATATATAATAACAGAATTTAAACTAAAATCAAGACCCCTCCTTGTTACTTAGCTTCTTTGGATCTGTGGATTGCAGCATGGTTATCCTGTACTATATGGCTAATATCCCCTTATCAGTGAGTTCATACCATGTGTGTCTTTATGGTTCTGTGTTAGCTCACTCAGGATGATATTTTCTTGCTCAAGAGCAGATATTTGAATCTCACTAAGAAGGTGAAATAAGTATATATCCAAAGTAGAGGAAGAGAGGGAACTGGGTGAGAGAAGGGGTGATGAGGTAAACTGAGCAGGGGAATCAGATGTGGGGAAAAGCAGGGGTGAGAGTTGAGAGGGCTGTGAGAAAGAAAATTGCTGGGTGTGGCATCTCTGGGACAACCCGTAGGCCTGGGATGTGGAAGACTCACGGGAGGACATGGGGTTGACCCTACCTGAAACTCTTAGTAGCAGGAGGTAAGGAGACTGAAGTGGCCACCAGCTGTAGCCAGGCAGGATTTCCACATGGAGAGAGGAGGGCAACAACCCACCCACAAATCTCTAGACCACAAATTTGTCCTGCCTACAAGATGTGCAGGGATAAATGTGGAACAAAGACTGAGGGAATGGTCAACCAATGACTGGCCCAATTTGAGACCATCCCCATTGGAGAGATCCAACACTTGAACCTATTAATCATACTCTCCTATGCTTGCAGACAGGAACCTAGCATAAGTGTCATCTGAAAAGCATCATCTAGCAGATAATGTTAACAGATGCAGAGACCCACAGCCAAACATTAGGCAGAACTCAAGGAGTCTTGTGGAAGAATTTTGGGAAGAATTGAGGGAGCTGGAAGACTCAAGGACACTACAAGAAGACCTACAGATTCAACTAACCTGGGCCCATGAGGGGGCTCATAGATAGCGAACCATCAACCAAAGGAGATCCATGAACTGGTTCTAGGGCCCCTACACATCCAAAGATGATGGGCTCTTTGGTTTTTAAGTGGGTCCCCTAACAATTGGAGTGAGAGTTGTTTCTAAATTGGACTTGGTTGCCTGCCTTTGTATCCATTTCTCCAAGCCAGCAGGGCTGCCTTTTCTGCCCTCAGTGGAAGAGTAGGCACTTAGTCCTGATGTGAATGGGCTAATATAGGGCAGGAGGATTCCCCAAGGGGAATGGGGGAAGTAGGTGGAAGCATGGGCCTGGGAGGAAATAAGGGAGTGGGACTATGAATGGGATATAAAATGAATGAATAAATAAATGAGAAAAAATAGCATCAAGAATTGTCACATTTAGAATCAGAATGGAATTAAAAATTTTGACAACAAACTTGACTGCTTCCATCTAAAGACCTATAGGTACAGAAATAAAGTGGAAATTTATTCCATGCTTATGTAATACAAGGAGGAATAGTTGTCTCAGTGTAGGACTATTTTATCAGAAATCTCCATACTATCTTCAATAATGCCTGTAATGATCTGTTTATTACAGACACAGGTATCCCAGAACCAATTCTAGACCCAATCCCACTCTAATTTCAAACATACTTTCTATGCAGTCACTAAAACACTGAACCCACACCCAACAAGAGACCTCAACTCCAAACTGGAACATCATCTCTTATATTTCAACATCACTTCTTGACTCCTTATATAGCAGCCTAACCTGTATTCTTTTCTTAAAATTCTGACCAAGTAGACTGAACTTTCCTATCAAAAGAATCAAAAGACAATCAGTCTCCCAATTCCAAAAGCCCAGTCCTCATAGTAAGAACAGAAACAATATGAAAAGCAAAGACAAAATGTTCTCTCCTACCATAAAATTCATCAGTCCTATACCAATGTTCTCAAAGGAAAAAAATCAAAATTCAAGACAAAGAATTCAAAAGAATGATAAATGTTTTCAAGAAGTTCAGTACACTCAAATAAGACACAAATAAACACAGAAATGAACTTAATGAGTACAGGAATGAGCCCTGTAAAGACCCAAAACACAAACAAATGGTTGAAATTAAAATTATGAAGACAATGCAGGAAAAGGTTGGAAATGCTAAAGAAAAATGAAGCTGAAATGAAGCAGGAATTAAAAAGGTAAGCCTAATGTAAAGAACTGTGGAAAGATTGGACAACAGAGAATCACACTGAAGATAGACTATCAGCGCTTGAAGACAAGGTAAAGGAAATGGAATAGTCAGTCTAACAAACTGATAATTTAAAAAAATCACAAATGAGATATATAGCAATTTTGGAACATCATGAAAAAAAAAGAATCTATGAACAACAAATCCAGGTCAAAGGCATAGATAGGTGTTTTCAATAAAATCATAAAAGAAAGCTAGCAAAGTATAGATAAATATGTCACCCATCCTGGTATAAGAAGTGGCAGAAAAACAAGTAGACAGAACTAGAAAATAAATCCCCATGACATATTGTTATTAAAAATTTAAAACATAGACTAAACAAAAATATTGAAAGGTGAAAGAATTAAGAGCCATTTCATATCTAGAGGCAACCTCATAAGAATCACAGCTGATAATTTGGTGGAACCATTTAAAATCAGAAGGATTTGGAAAGATGTATTACAAATTCTATAAGGTAACAGATGTCATTCTAAACAAACTGTCTACTAAAATTAAAGTAAATATAAGAATTTTTCATGATGAAAAACAGACTTTAAGAATATTTCATCACTACTCCAATGCTAGAGAGGATATTAGAATGTATATTTCAGACTGAAGAGTAGGATAAACATACTCAAGAGATCACAGTGAAAAATGAAACAATACAGGGACTGCTAATCAAAACAGGTCAAAGAAAATATCACAAAAATTGACAGGAATTAATACAAGCTACCAATAATAACTGTGAATGCTAATAGCTGCAATTTTCCAATAAAAAGACAATTTTAATGGAATTAAGACACATATTAATAGACTAGATTATAAGTGGCATCCATATTTTGACACCACCAAAGTGAAAAGATAGGAAAAAGTTACTCTAAGCAAATGGAAAAACACAAACAGCTATACTAATTCCTGACAAAATACATTTCAACTGAAAATTAGTGAGAAGAGATAGGGAATATCACTTTATACTCATTAATGGAACAGTACATTCATCAAGGGAATATTTAAAAAATCTAAATATAAACACATTCAACACAGGTGCATCCAATTTCATAAAATAAATGCTACTACATATAAATTAACCACAAAACTACAACTGTGACAGATTTCTCTCATAAATAGATAGGCAATGTGGACAGAAGATAAACAGAAAGGCATTGTCATTAAATGAAAGCACAAGTGAAAAGGACCTAAGGAATATCTCCAAAATATTCCACCCAATACTGAAGACTGTGCAATCTTCTCAGCAGTTCATAAAGCTTTCTCCAGAACAGAGAACATATTAGGACACAACACATCCTCAAGAGAAAAACAAAGGAAAATTGATATAAAATCTTGATCAGTATGGAATAAAGCTAGATATCAACATCAGAAGAAAATATAGAAAGCACACAAACCTATGAAATTACAAAATACATTTACACATTATGAACAATTAATGAGTTGCAGAAGAAGTTAAGAAAGAAATGAAAAAAAATCCTGGAATTGAAAGAAATAGGAACATAATAAACAAAAACCTATGGGATAATAGGGACAATTCCAAGAAGAAAGTTTGCAGGTAATACAAATTTTGAGAGATTTCAAATGAAGATGTAATTAAATGCATGGAAAAATAAGAAAAAACTGAACCTAAAGTAGTAGATAGAGAAAAATAATTAAAATCAGGGCAGAAATTAATGAAATATAAACAGAAAAAAAATATAAAAATATCAGCAAAATGAAGAAAATACAAAAATATCAATGAAATGAAGAATATTTCTCTCAAAGACAAAGAAGATTGACACATTAAATAAAGTAAATATTATCGGGTCTAGGTCATTAAGATTGGACATGAAAAAGGAGATATTACCAAAGATCTCATTGAAATACAGAGTATCACAAAGAAATACCTTCATAACTTACAAATCTATATTACCCTAAATTGTAAAATTTAAAAGAAATGGATGAATTTCTATAAGCATATGACTCATGACAATTAAACTAGGATAAAACACAAAATTTGAACAAACAAAACACCATCAATGAGATTGAGACAACAATAAGATGTATCCAAAACAAACCAATTAAAAAGAAAGAATTGTATTAGACTTTCAAAGGAGTAGGAGAAGTCCAATACTCCTCAAATTTCCATTAGATAAAAAGGAAGGGACATTTTAAAACTATTTATGAAGTTAACATTATGATACCCAAACCAAATACATATATATATAAAATGTGTGAAAGAATATTCCATAGAATAGTACCTAATGTGTGATCCTGTTAATTTAAGTTCTACAAAAGTAAAAAATAATAAAGCTTTGAAAGGATACAGATTGCTTCTTAGATAGACAGCAGAATGTATTAACTGGGAAAGGTATGAAATAACATTCCAGGGACATTGTGACATTCTTTTTCTCAATAAACTACATATTATACAAGTATATTCATGGATCAAAATTTGGATTGGGAGATTTTACCTTTTATTAATTTTATATAAGTAAACTATACATGACTCTAGAAACAAATTGTGAATAAATATTGTACCTTCTTTAATGATATTTGTGTTGAATTATTTTGGGAAAGAATTGATATCTGTAATTTACTTTGAAATGACACTACTATTCTCATAGCAATATAATATTTATTAAGGGGTACAGAGAAGAATTGATAGGAATGGAATAAAACAATATAGTAAAACCTAAGTGATTAGAAGAAGTGATTTTTATTCATAGTAAAAAAAAAAAAGCCAGATCTACTGTGTGCCTGGAAATAGTTCATGCCATCTTGGAAGTACTAATACAGAAATCTAAGGCTGTAACCAAATCTAAGACAATCAAGACAAAAAGAAAGCACTGCAAGTGAGGAAGGCATCTCACAATAAATATCTATGGCTGTTATGGGTTTTTATAATTTAAAATGTTTAGCAATTATGAAAGAGTAGATAAATGTTAACAAAATATTTCAACTAAAGCCATTCATTTTGTTTTTTTACTAATACAGTAATGATCTTTATAAAACTATGTGGACTCAAACAAAATTGTGAAAATTGGCTAATTCTAATAAAGCTTTGAAAGGATACAGATTGCTTCTTAGATAGACAGCAGAATGTATTAACTGGGAAAGGTATGAAATAACATTCCAGGGACATTGTGACATTCTTTTTCTCAATCAATTTTTACTCACTATTTATATGTTTGTCAGGCTGTGCACATCAAGTATTGGAAGTATCTTTCTAAACATACAGTTCTAGAAAAGAAAGCCTGTGAAGCACTGATTGTTATGTTTACACTCTGTTGAAAACTACTTAAACATGAGTATTTAAGAAAAGATCCACCAAAGATTTGAGATATAGTTTTTTGAATTTTATGTATTTATCATGTATAGCATTCTGTGTGCATGTATGCCCAAACACCAGAAGAGGGAAGCAGATCTCATTATTGAAGGCTATGCGCCACCCTGTCGTTGATGGGAATTGAACTCAGGACCTCTGGAAAAGCAACCAGTGCTCTTAACCTCTAAGTCATCTCTCCAGCCCCAGAATATTTTAATAATGTAAACATGGAATGTCATGGAAAACACAGCACTCCTACTCAGACTCACTGAATGTATTTGGAAGATTTTTTAAATGCAGATTGTTTTTTAAATACATACATTAAAGAAATATAAATGGAATCACTAAATAACAGGGGACACAAAGCCCCAACTAGACATCTCTTGCCACCAAATGAAACCTTCACTGCTAGGAATGGATTACATATATTCAAGTTTTTGGCCAAAGGAGCTCTATAGAAACCCCAAACAAGCCATGCTATTGCTCTCCACAAACTGATGGTAAGGCTGTATTGTTACAGACAATATTTACACAACTCACTGAGCATAGTGATGACAAGCTGGTGCCTACCAAGAGCTTTCACCCTTATCAAATAGTTCATGGTACTTGAATTTACTCTGAATTCTACCACAGGAGAAAAGTAAACACCAATCACCTACAAGTTCTATGATTTGCAGTGGTGACCAACCTGCAAGTTATGCTGAAACAATAGTGGCACAAAGCTTGTGGGAGTAATCAATCAATATCTGATTTGAATAAGGCCCACTTCTCAAGACGAGACTCATGTTCAACACTAATATGATGGCCAAGAATGAGAGACTAGCCAGCCCACAGACTTGAGGGAAAACAAAATACTACTGTTCTGCTAAAGTAAAAAATTAATAAAATTACTCCTAATGATACTCTGCTATACTCATGGATCAGTGCCTTGCTCAACCATCATCAGAGAATCTTCCTCCTGAAGTAGATGGGAACAGATACAGAGACATGCATCCGAACAATGTGCCAAGAGTAAGAGAATTAGAACACTCAGTCCTAAATGGGATGTCTACATGAAATACATCTCCTTAGTAATCAGGGGATTCTTTGAAAAGGGAGGCAGAAAGATTTTAAGAGTAAGAAGCTACCTCCAATTGATAACTTCTCAAAGGAAAAACTAGTTTTCTCCAGTGTACTCTCCCACCAGGTATAAAAACCACTCTTAAGCGTGCTCAGTAGTAGATGACCAGAAAAATCTAAATCAATGCTATTTCTAGAGATATTTTTGTCTCATACTGCTTTGTCTGACCATGTTTTGTTTTGTTTTTTAACATTTACAGGGCTTTTGTGATGGGGTGATATTATGCATTCTAAATGTTAATTAATTGGTCCTGCTTGCTATCTGTTACTTACATTGTCTCTGATTGGTTGAGTAAATGCTGAGGCCCGAGAATAGGCAAAGACAGATGTAGGTGGGACTAAGGTGCAAGTGCTTCTGAAGCAGAGAGGTTATTGGCTAATCGAAGCCTCCAGAGTAGAAGAAGGAAGCAGCAAGAGCAGGGAGGACACATGCTATGGATTAGAAAAAATAACCTCATTCCACATGGCCAGGAACATCTGCATATTGTGGAGAATAGCAGTCCAAGGGGACGTATGTATATATGGGGTCATATTTGGGGAATAGAATTAAGAGTTAGCTGAGATGGGCTAAGATTGCACAATCCAAGGCAAGGCTTGTTAAAATCCATCAGCTGTCTGTGTGCTCATTTATAATGGCAGGTTAAGGATTAACACTGCCTACCAATTAAATATAACCTAAGTAATGGTTAATAATTTAATTAATTCTTTCTAAACTTTTGTTTATGTGTTATGGTTCCCAATTTTATATTTTTGTGAGTTTCTGTGTATGTAAAAGTCTGTGTCTCTCCATCCATATGTGTTTCTTTTTCTTTTTCTTTGGTTCTGTTGTTGTTGTTTACTTGGCTGGTTTTGGGTTTTTTTTCCTCCTGTTTGTTCATTCTGGTTTGTTTGTTTTTATGGTATCTTATTTTTATCTTTATATGTCTGTTTTCTATAATGTGAAAGAAAGGGTAGAGATTTGGATAAGTGTGATAGTGAGTAGAATCTGGGTGGAAACCATAATCTGAATATATTGTATGAAAATAATTTATTTTCCAAAAGAGAATAAAATTGTAGAAATGGAAACACAGTACTGCTGCTCAACATATTGAATATATTTAGAAAAAATTTAAATGCAGATTGACTCAATTATGCAAATTATTTTAATAATGTATTAATGTCAGACAATGTTTTAATGGAAAGCAATCTAGTTTAGTAGATTGAAGGTATGACTGTAGTAAGGTGCTTGATTGTATTTGAGATGAGGGCTCTTTCAATTTTGTTGAATATTTTACCTATACATACCTGTTTTTCCTTCTACTACTTTTGATGACTATTTCTTTCAATTAAAGATGTGTAGATGTTCAAAATTATTTCTCATGTATAATTATGTTTCAAATATCCCCAAAGCGTTATTTGATCTATTGTAGCGAAATCCTTTACAAGACAATATAGTCTTGTAGCCTACACTTAAGCATATAATTTTATTAACCTCTTAAGCTTTCGTTGTACTCTGGTCTTGTATATATTGTCACAGCTGCTGTATGTTCATGATTGCAATGATCATGTTATATCTAACTGACAACACTGTACCACATTTTCCCCATTGTTCCATTCCTTCTTCTGTGATGCTACATGGGCTATGAATGAATATCATAGTTATCTTGTTGGGGCCAAGCACTTAGCAGTCACTTATTCTCAGTAAGTTGTCCATTTATGGGTCTCTATTTTGATCATGACTACTGCCAAAAACACTTCTCGGACAAAGGCTAAAAGGCACACCAGTCCATAAATATTAGAAGGTAGTGTAATTTCACATCCATTTAGCACAAAACTCAGTTGTTTTATGAATACTAACTTAATTATTTTATCAACTTTTAAGTAGTTAATAACATTTGTTCTCTTTTTACTTCACTAATATATAATAAAATCCCTCTGGCTCTCCCTCCCTTTCTTATCCAGATCCTTCCCTGTCTTCATCTCTTTCAAATAAATAACTTCTTAAATAAATGCAACTTGCCAAATCTAAACAGATTGCTTATATGTGTAATTTTTTTAAGCTAAGCAATGATGCTTATATGTGTAATATTTAATTGCTAACTACTTCAGATTGGATAACCATTCAGAGTCCTTATCACTGTGGAAGGCTAATCCTTCCTCTCTCAAGAATTTTTACTTGGCTGTAGTTTCTAGGGGTGGGGTCCAGTGAGACATATTAACTTGTTAACTGGCATTGTTATTCTTTAAGTCATATTTAATAAGCCTTATTGTTGAAATTTCATGGGTGTAGCTTTCTTGCCATATCTAGAAGAGACAATATTGGAGAAGACGTACTGGTACTCTGACTCTTCCAGTCTTCTGAAACACTCTTCCACAATGTTTTTTTTTTTTTTTTTTTTTTAGCTTTATGTGCTGGGGACAATGCAAGCAACTGTTCTCTGAATTTAGACCATTTGTGGACTTCTGTAATGGTTTCTGTCTGTTGTAAAAATATTCCTAGATGAGGGGTAATATCTACGTGTTTCTGTGTATATAAGAATACATATGTAGAATACAGTTAGCAATTATGCTGGTGGTTTAGTATAATGTTTTTAATAGATTATCTTATATGAACATGACCTCACTAACCATGAATGGTTGGCTAGTTTTAAGTAGAATATATAATTTCCCTTCTGTTGAGGGTGTCTTAAGTCCAATCAGACTCTATTGGTTACTGCCATGATATTAATGCCGATATTGCAAGCTTACAGATATTTTGCTGTATTGAATACTATTGTGCTTCAGAGGTGTCACAACTGAGTAGGAATATTGAATATCTTCCTCCCTTGGCAACTTATATAGCATCTTTCAGTATTTTGAATTCCTCTCTTCATGGAGTAGGCTTCTAGGTCAAATTCAGCTCAAGTTTTCTTAATCCTCTGTTTGAAGTAGCTGATATCTTCAGGTATCAAACACAAGGAGGCAACCAATGACAGCATCATTAGCTTGGGTTGTTTTGTGAGTACATAGATTCCTCTGAGCAACGTCTTGAAAGGAAGTTTTGCATATCTGGTTCTGGGCTTTTCGGTGGATGTTCTATGGCCCTTGCGAGGTAGGCAGTATTACTCCAAGTAACATAATTTCATTATTTATATATATATATGAATATATATACATACACGATACACTTTTGTACATATAAGTGTATATATAATGTAATATGTGTAATGTAATTTTAGGTAAATGGAAAATTAGTCTTTATAGATTTTTTTATATATCTTCATTAAATTTATTTCTATTTTCTTCTGCTCCATCTGTATTGACTTCTGTCTTCCCTTCCCTGTTAGAATCCCAAACATGTTTCACCTTTCCATTCATATAATCTTTGCCTTTCTATGACATTCTCTAGTGCAAAATGAGAAGAGGATCATGGACTCCTTTCACTTTCTTATGTCTGTAGTAAATATAGGTTTTATATTCAAATGAGAATATTTCAGGCTAGGAACATCAGATGAGAGAGAACATGTGAAGTTAGTCTTTCTGGATCTGGATTACCTCACTAAACATAATATTTTCTTAATTTCCATCAGTTTACTTGTAACATTCATGGCTTTATTTTTCTTGATAGCTGACTAGCATTCCATTTTTTATGTGACAAAACTTTCAATACTCATTCTTCAGTTGAAAGATATTTAGGTAATTTCAATTTCCTAGCTATTATGAATAGAAAGGAAGTGAACATGAGTGAGCAAGAATCTGTGGTGTAGAATGTCGAGTCCTTTGGGCATATGCCAAAGATTAGTATGGTTGGATCTTGCAGAAGATTTTATTTTGGACTTTTCACAATTGTCCACATGAATTTCCAGGGGGTTAGACCAGTTTGCATGCCTACCAACAGTGAATAATTGTTCCCCACCCCCACATTATCACCAGAATTTGCTGTCAGTTGTTTATTTAATCTCTTCTGATTACTTTTAGTCCAAAGTCTATTAGTGAATTCTAAAATATTAGAATTCCAATGCCTTTTTGCTTCCTTTTTTCATTATCTTAGATTACTTATTTTCATCCTTTCATTTTAAGATGGTTCCTATCTTGAAAGCTGAAAGAAGTTTCTTCTAGACAACAGAATGATGAATTTCATTTTCATCTGTTCTTTGAGTCCTTGTCTTTTGATAGGAGAGTTAAGGCCATTTACTATCTAATGTTATCATTGAAAAGTATATGTTTATTGTGGGTAATTTTATTTATTTTGTATTTATTAATTTTTTATTCATATGTTCTTAGTTGTAATTTGGCTTTCAGAACTATAATTTCATTTGTTTTCTTTCTGCAGTATCTTGGCTGTACTTTTCTTCTCTTTATTCTGAATTATTGCTCCCAGTATTCTCTTTAGTGGTGGCTGGTTGACATAACTATTTTTAGCCTTCTTGCACCATAAAATATTTTTTCTTCCATTATCTTTTATAGAAAAACTATGGCAGATTATTTTTCTGGGTACAGAAGTGTAGGGTGGCAGTCATAGTGTTTTAGAACTTAGAGTTCATTGTTCCAAGCTCTTTTGTCTTTCTTACTTTCCACTGAGTAATCAGCTGTTATTCTGATGAGTTTTCCCTTATTTATATGTAACTTAGGTGTTTTCTTTTGCACCTTTCAATGTTCTTTCTTTTTCCTGTATTTTTAGAGTCTCAACTATGGTATGTTATGGAGAAATTCATTTCTGTTCTTGTCTATTTGGTTTTCTGCGTTACTCTTTGTATCTGAAAGAATGCACGAGGAAGTTTTCTTCTATAATATTGTTGATGAGCTCTTCTATTTAATTTACCTAGTATTCTCCTTCTTCTATGTATATAATTTGAAGTTTTGACCTTTTGTCATATGCCATAGTTCCGATATGCTCCTTTCCTGTGTTTAAATACTTGTCACATTGATTGTTTGTGTGGTCTTATTTCTCTAGTTTCTCTTCATGGTATATTTTATCATCTACTAAATACATTCTTCATGTTATACTTTCCCCTTGAGTTTTCTATTATTGAGTTTTTTTTCAACTCCCATTTTGTTTTATCTTGAGTTCTCTTCAATATTTATATCACTTTTTTTCCAAATCATATATTGTCATTTCATTCAACCTTATGTTTGTGTTTTCTTGGGTATACTCGGATATTTCTTTTCCTTAAGTTCATTCCCTTCCATTTTATTGAGCTATTTGTTTTTGTCATCAATGCATACCTCAAAATCTTTTTTTCTTTTCTTTTCTTTTTTTACACACTATGAATTGCTTTAATGGTGGTATCTGTAACAGTGATGACAGGATATGGAAGAGCACACCACACAGTGAACATGACTAGCAGACAGGCTGTGAATGAATAAAGGGTTCACACTGCTCTCATTCTTTGGTTGTTAAGACAGGTCTAGACCAACTACTCCTCAGCCTCTTCCTCAAATTCTCCCTCCTCCTCAGCTAAAGTGTCCTGATACTGTTGGTACTCAGACACCAGGTCGTTCATGCTGCTCTTAACCTCAGTAAATTCTATCTTATCCAAGCCTTCACCGGTGTACCAATGCAGGCATGCCTTACAATGGAACATGGCTGTGAACTGCTTTGAGTTATGTTTGAACAGCTCCTAAATAGCAGTGCTGTTGCTGATGAAGATGGTGGACATTTTCAGGCCCCAAGGTGGAATGTCACAAACAGCTGTTTTCACATTGTTGGGGATCCACTCAACAAAGGAGCTGTTGTTCTTGTTTTGGATGTTAAGCATCTGTTCATCCACCTCCTTCATAGACATGTGGCCCCTGAATATGGCAACCACTGTCAATTAGTGCCCATAGAGGGGATCACAGGCACCCATCATGTTCCTGGCATCAAACATCTGCTGCGTGAACTCAGGAGCTGTCAGGGCATGGTACTGCTGGTTATCCCATCTGGTCAAGGGGGCAAAGCCAGGCATAAGGAAGTGCATGTAAGGTAAGGGCACCATATTTATGGAAAGCTTCCACAGGTCAGCATTTAGCTGGCCAGGGAATTGCAGGCAAGTGGTTCCCCATTCATGGTTCAAGTCACCATAAGTGGGTGTGGTCTGAATTAGAGTTCTGAAACAGATGTCATAGAAAGTTTCTTTATCAATGCAACAGGTTTCATCTGTGTTTTCAACAAACTGGTGTACTGAAAGGGTGGTATTATAGGTCTCAACAACTACACTGAAGGTGTTCATGATTCTGTGTGAGTACACCTTTCAGAACTTGCTGATAAGGAGGATACCTATCCCAGACTCCGTGCCCCAACCCAATGAGTGGGTCAGCTGGAAGCCCTGTAGACAGTCACACCTCTGAGCTTCATTCCTCACAACATCAAACATGGAGTCCACCAGCTATGCAACTTCTGTGTAGCTTCCCTCGGCCAGTTGTTCTCAGCCCCACTCTGACCGAAGACAAAGTTATCAAGTCTGAAGACCTTCCTGAAGGGCCTGGAAGTGCCGGACTCCAAGTCCATGAGCAAAGCACATGGCACATACTTGCCACCAGTAGTCTAATTGTAGTGCACACTGATGAGCTCCAGTTAAAGGTCGCTATCTCCACAGTACGTGCCAGTGGGATCAGTACCATGCTCGTTGCTGATTGCCTACTAGAACTTTATGCCAATCAGGTTGCTGCACTGCCCAGCCTGAAGGTGCACGATCTCCCTCAAGATGACTATGGAACGTCTTCAGAGCAGGAACACATACGAAGGAACAGGCATACAGAGTGCTCTCTCAGATTCTTTTGTGAAGCTTAAGATTGCTTTTTTCTATGTCATAAGGCTCATCTAAGTAATTCTCACTGGAAAACATTTCTATAATGTTTTTGGAATTTGTAGGGGTAGAAAATATTCTAGCATTACATCCTGTTTTTTCCCTTTGACCTGGACATGTTGTTTTCTTGTGTTGGTTGTGTGTCTGATGTTGACACAGCATACCAGGATGGTAAATAGGATGTGCCAGCTTGCCAACAACTGTAGATAACAAAACGTGTAGGTAGGGCTCACCAGCCTGGGCAACATTATAGGATGTGTGGTCTTTTCTCATTCTGGAGTAAGGATCTGGCACAAGAAGTTGTAGTTGATTTATATTTTAGTGGGATATGTCAGTAGAGGTAGGCTTCCTGTACTGCCACTAGGACAAGCCATCATCCCTAGGAGTGAGGAATTTGGGGTATGGTGAGTTAGAAACGAAGTAAGGCTGGTCAAGGTTTTTGCCAAGTAGCTGTAGGAGAATGGAATTGAGAGGGTTTGTCCCAGAGAACACAGGTAAGTTAACTGTTTGAACCTAAGGCTGGGGATCTCTTTAGTAAGGTTCTGGGTCAGGTTCTACAAAGTCCAAAGACAAGAGATGGCTGAGATGATTGAAAATGGGGGGGGGTACGAGTAAGTCAACTCTAGAATTTCTTGTCTAAAGTTTTGGTTGGAACTCTGGATTTAGACTCTATGTAGTCTCCAATAGGTATAATGAGTGGTGTGGAGTGCTAGGCAAGCATGCCCGGAAAGGAGATTGACTGTGGAGGCATCCTGTATAAGGCTTGTGTAATTTTTCATGTGGTCTTGATCTTGGAGTCCAGTGACGAGGTTGTTGAAAGTAAGGAGATGAATGTGGGGAAATTGGCTCACTGATTCTCTACCTAAAGTTCTGTTTGGAATTCTGGGTTCAGACTCTGTGCATTCCCTCATGGGCACAGTAAATAAGGTGGCTGATAAATAAGCTGAGGAAAGGAGACTAACTGTGGAGGTCTCTGTTAGGTTGGTCCTGGTCCAAGTGGGTGAGGTGACTGAAAGGAAAGGGAATATATAGGAAGTGACCCCAGGGCTATCTACAGATGTTCTAGTTAGAACTTTGAGTTTAGATTCCAAGTACTCTAACATTTGCTCATTTTTGTAGTGAAGGGTGAAGCAAAAATTTTAAATGATTTAACTTAGTCATAAACACTGAATGTTAACTAAAGGTTTAAATTTGGGGAAATTTGACAATTGTGCTATCCTTCCTTCCCTATAGACAATATGGCAAGGTTGGGGCTCTGAATATTCTATGAATATCAATACTGGAAGGTTTATAAGATAAATTATGACCTAGTTCATTTTGTAACAAACCTATTTTGATATTGTATTTACATTTTTTTTTAGCTTGGAGGATGGAAAGGAAGGATTCCAGGAGCCAGAGGGATCAAGGACATCACAAGAATATGACCCACAAAAATTAACTAAGCAGTATTCACAGGGGCTCACAGAGACTGAACAGACAACTGGGGAACCTACATGCCTCTGAGCTAGGTTCTCTATATATACCTTATGCTTTTGTAGCTTGGGGTTTTTTTGTGGACTCTTAACAGTATGGGTGTAGTTTGTCTCTGGCTGTCTTGGCTGTTCTTGGGACTTTTTTCTTCCTATTATGTTGATTCATCCAGCCTTGATATAAGGCAATGTGCTGTAAGTAAATTATTATTTATTTACAGTCACTTATATTTATATTTTTGATTACCTATAAAACACCTATCTATTAACATCTAACTAACCCTATTTTAATTTCCTTAGAATGATAATATTCTTAGTGTAGGTTCATGGAGGATAACCTGATTTTCGGAAGTCCCAGCAAGCAGTTCCTTTTAAGCTTGGTGTCCATTGGGCCTAATATTGCCAGTTCACAAGGCCAGTTTATTTCAACTACTAAATAGTGGCCAGTAAATGAAGACAGTCTGTTTCAAATGCCAAACTTAAGACTGCTCAAACAGCTTTTAAACTGTGTTCACCTTGCTCACTATTCTGGCACCCTAGAGCCTTTAAGGAACTCTCTATTCAGGAGTTCTATATTTCTTTTTACAACCCATGTCCTCTAGCAGCTTTTCTGGTTTCTTCTTTTTCTTCAACTGAAGTCCTCTCACAGCTTGTCTGGTTTCTTCTTCTTTTCAACTGATTTTCTCTCTCAGTTTGACCAGTTTCTTAGCCACACCCCTTCAACAGGGCAGTTCAAAGAGGTATGGTCTAAGCTGCACTCTGTCATTTTCTGTAACTAAAGAGATACCGAGCTTAATATGTTTCCAGATGCCAAGCTGAACTGTATAATTTATTAAAGAGGACTATCTTTTACAACACTGTGTCTTGTCTTATTGTAACTTGGTATGCCATATTTCATTGATATGTCTGTGAGGCTTGCTCTTTTCTGAAGGGAAACAGAGGAGAAGTGGATCTAGGGAAGAGGGAAGGTTGAAGGAAGGGACTGGGGGTGAAAAGGGGAGGAGAAACTGCTTTGAGGATATAATATATGAGAAAAGAATTAACAAACTAGCAAAAACCCAAATAAATAAAAATTTATCTTTGTCTTCTTTATGGACCTTACGTTTCGCTCAAAGTTTGAACAGATATGAATGATACCATAATAGTTCTCCATTTGCAAATGACTACAGTTTATTTGATCACCATTAGACAGTTTTTTTAGAGAATAAAATAAGTTCAATCTATATTTATTAATCATACTAAGAATGTCTTATAAAATGCTCCTATTAAATTAATTTTACTTATTTACATTGTTAACAAGTGATATATATAATCGAACATAGTTATTTTGTGCATATAATTACACCTGCCTTAATAATTGAAATATAAAACACGAATATTGTTAGTAAAGAACTACTATTCTTTATGATTTAGAGAAGCAATAATGTCATTTTTAGTAAAATATAATTGAAACCACAAACCATTCTTTAGTAGTCAATTTACACATAATGGTTAATGAACATACAGACAATTCTGGGCCTGAGCTGAAGGCACCAGTAATGTCATCCTAGCATGAAGCAAATTACTCAATTTTTAAAATAGTTTTAGAGTATTTTAGTAAATGTTTAGCTTAATAGGCTGTGTTTCATTTTAATGTAATATTCTGTTGTGAAAAACTGATTATTTGTAGCATAAAAGTTAGTGATATGATTTATACTTAATGTTTTTGAAATAATTTATGCATTAGGACATATTATGTAATGAGGGATTTTATTTTATTTTGTTATACAGGAATTTTCATATTGTTAGAGCCTTCTACTCCTTCTACTCTTGTGTTTTAGAATATCAAATAACTGCAAAGCAATTATTTATGACAATTACTTGCCCCAAATACTCTATTGACAGAATTTGTATCATCATATATAGTCAGCTATTGCTTTATTCAAATCCTTTATTGTTACTATTTTTCTTAAAATGTATTCATATTCTTGTTACCAAAACACTAAATCTGTAAAAGGTATGGTAGGGTAGAAAGTAAAGAAAAAAAGAATAAAATAACATTGCTTCAAAATTGCAATATTTTGTTGATTTAAGTAAAAATATCTATAGCAGGTTGTTTATTTATTTATTTTTGTTTATTTATTGCTTCAAGTTACATCTCCATCACAATGCTCTCATATACCCCTCCTGGTTCCACCTTCCCACCCTCACTTCCCTCTCCCAACCTTCCCAACTCTCTGTTGTGGAGTGTTCCTCCATATCAGCCCCTCTCAATTCAACAGTCACATGCAGCCTAAGAGATTCCTCTTACACTGGAGCCCAACATGGTAGCACTCCTAGGGCAAATTGTTCCCTTAATAGGCAACAAAGTCTATGTTCCTGATCCTTTTGGTGTATTAGTTGTAGAATAGTTATCCTGTACTATATGGCTAAAATTCAATTTTGAGTGAGTAGATCCCATATGCATCTTTCTGAGTCTGGGTTAGCTCACTCAGGATGAGCTTTTCTAGTTCCATCCATTTGCCTGCAAATTACATGATTTTCTTGTTTCTGAGAGTTGAGTAGTATTCCACTGTGTAAACGTACCACAATTTTTTTTATCCATACCTCGGTTGAGTGACATCTGGGTTGTTTCCAGTTTCTAGCTATTACAAATAAGGCTGCTATGGACATAGATTAGGATATGTCCTTGTGGTTTGATAAGGAATCATTTGGGTGGATACCCAAAAGTAGTATAGCTGGGTTTTGAGGTAGGGGTATTCTAAGTTCTCTAAGGTATCACCAGACTGATTTCCGTAGTGGTTGTACAAGTTTGCACTCCCATCAGCAATGGAGGAGCGCTCCCCTTTCTACACAACCTTGCCAGCATATGTATCTGTCTTTGAGTTTTTCATCTTAGCCATTCTGACAGGTGTGAGATGGAATCTCAGAGGCATCTTAAGTTGCATTTCTCTGATGATTAAGGATGATGAGCATTTCTTAAAATGTCTCACTTCCATTAGAAATTCCTCCCTTGTGAAATTTCAGTGTAGCTCTGTTTCCCATTTTTTGATCAGAGTATTTGGTTACTTGGTTTTGATTTCTTGAGTTCTTTATAAACTGTGGATATTAGCCCCCTGTCAGAAGTGGGGTAGCTAAAGATCTTGTCCCAATCTGTAGGCTGCCATTTTGTTCGAATGATCATGTCCTTTGCTGTACAAAAGCTTGTCAGTTTCCTGAGGTCCCATTTATTGATTGTTGGTCTTAGAGCCTGAGCTATTGGTGTTCTATTCAGGAAGTTGTCTCCTGTGCCAGTGAATTCGAGGCATTTCCCCACTTTCTCTTCTGTTAGATTTAGTGTGTTGGGCTTTATGTTAAGGTCTTTGATCCATGTGGACTTAAGTTTTGTGGAAGGTGATAAGTATGGGACTAATTGCATTCTTTTACATGTCCACATCCAGTTAGACCAGAACCATTTGTTGAAGATGTGGTTCTTTTTCCATTGTATGGTTTGGGATCCTTTGTGAAAAATTAAGTGACAATAGTTGTGTGGGTTCATTTCTGTGTCTTCCATTCAATTCCATTGATCCACTGGTGTGTTTCTATACCAGTCCCATGCTGTTTTTATTACTATTACTCTGTAGAATAGCTTGAAATCTGGGATGGTGATACCTCCAGATATTTTTTTTTAATTGTACAGGATTGATTAAGCTCTTCTGAGTTTTTTGTTATTACATATGGAGTTGAGAATTTTTTCCAGGGGTCTATAAAGAATTGTGTTGGTATTTTGATAGGAATTGCATTGAATCTTTATATTGCTTTTGGCAGGATGGCGATTTTTTATTATGCTGATCCTACCTATCCATGAGCATGGTAGAACTTTCTATCTCCTGATGTCCTCTTCAATTTCTTTCTTCAAGGACTTGAAGTTCTTGTTATAGAGGTATTTCACTTGCTTGGTTAGAGTTACCCCCAGATTTTTTATGTTGTTTGTGGCTATTGTGAATGGTGTTGTTTCCCTAATTTCTTTCTCAGCCCCTTTATCTTTTGTATAAAGAAGGAATTCTGATTTTTTGAATTAATTTTGTATCCAGCCACCTCGCTGAAGCTGTTTATCAGGTGTAAGAGTTCTCTGGGGGAATTTTTGGGGACACTTATATATACTATCATATTGTCTGCAAATAGAGATAATTTGACTTCCTCCTTTCCAATTTGTAGCCCCTTGATCTCCTTTAGTTATCTTATTGCTCTACCAAGAACTTCAAGTACTGTGTTGAAGAGATGTGGCAAAAGTGGGCATCCTTGACTTGCCCCTGAGTTTAGAGGAAATGCTCTAAGTTTCACTCCATTTAATTTCATGCTGGTTATCGCCTTTATTATTTCTAGGTATGGTCCTTTTATGCCCGTTCTTTCCAGGACTTTTAGCATGAAGGGGTGTTGGAATTTGTCAAATGCTTTTTCAGCATCTAGCAAGATTATCATGTTTTTTTTTCATTCAGCTTGTTTATATGTTGAATTAAGTTGATGGACTTTCATATGTTCTACCATCCCTGCATTTCTGGGATGAAGACTGCGTGATCATGACATATGATACTTTGGTGTGTTCTTGGATTCTATTTCCCAGTATTTTATTAAGTATTTTTGAGTCTGTGTTCAAGAGGGAAATTGGTCTGAAGTTCCTTTTCTTTTTTGAGTCCTTGTGTGGCTTAGGAATCAGGGTGAATGTGGGCTCATAGAATGAGTTTGGCAGTCTTCCTTCTGTTTCTATTTTGTGGAAGAGTTTGAAGAGTATTAGCTTTTCTTTGAAGGTCTGGTAGAATTTTGTGCTGAAACCATCTGGCCCTGGGCTTTTTTTTTGTTGGGAGATTTTTTTTAATGACTATTTCTATTTCCTTGGGGGTTATAAGACTGTTTAATCTGTTAACCTGATCTTGATTTAACTTTCGTAGGTGGAATCTATCAAGAGAATTGTCCACTTCTTTTAGGTTTTCAAATTTGGTGGAGTACAGATTTTTAAAGTAGGACCGAAAGATCTGGATTTCCTCAATGTCTGTTGTTATTTCTCCCTTTTCATTTCTGATTTTGTTGATTTGGATTTTTCCCCTTTGTCTTTTAGTCAATTTGGCTACGGGTTTGTCTATTTTGTTGATTTTCTCAAGAACCAACTCTTGGTTTTGTTGATTCTTTGTATTGTTCTGTTTGTTTCTAAGTTGTTGATTTCAGCCCTAAGTTTGATTATTTCCTGCCTTGTTCCTCTTGGGAGTGTTTGCTTCTTTTTTCACAGTTCTTCCAGTTCTGCTGTTAATTTGCTAATATGACCTGTCACAATTTTCTTCTTGAAGGCATTTAGTGCTATGAATGTTCCTGGTAGCACAGCTTTGATTGTGTCCCATAGGTTTGGGTATATTTTGCCTTCATTGTCCTTGGATTTTAAGAAGTCTTTGATTTCCTTCTTTATTTCTTCCATGACCCATTAGTTATTCAGGAGAGAGTTGTTCAGTTTCCATGAATGTGTAGGCTTTGTATTATTTCTGTTGTTGTTGAAGTACAGCTTCATTCCATGGTGGTCTGATAAGATACAAGGGGTTATTTTAATTTTCTTATATATGTAGAGGCTTGCTTTGTGTCCAGGTATATGGTCAATTTTGGAGGAGGTTCCTTGCATTGCTGAAAAGAAGGTGTATCCTATTGTGTTTGGGTGAAATGTTCTATAGGTATCTGTTAGGTCCATTTGGTTCATGACTTCTGTTAGGCTCATTGTTTCTCTGTTTGGTTTCTGTCTCAATGACCTGTCCTTTATTGTGAGTGGAGTGTTGAATTCTCCCACAACTAATATGTGGGGATCAATGTGAAGTTTAAGCTTTAGTAGAGTTTCTTTTATAGATGTGGGTGCCCTTGTATTTGGGGAATAAATGCTCAGTTCTCACCCACAACATCCAAGAAATCAAGGACTCAATGAAAAGAAGGAACCTAAGAATTATTGGCATAGAGGAAAGAGAAAACTCCCAACTTCAAGGTCCAGGAAACATCTTCAACAAAATCACCAAAGAAAACTTCCTTAACCTAAAGAAAGTGATGTCGATAAAATTCCAAGAGGCATACAGAACACCAAACAGATTAGACCAGAAAAGAAATTCCTCTTGCCACATAATAAGTGAATCTCTAAATGTACAGAACAAAGAAAGAATATTAAAAGCCATAAGAGAAAAAGGCCAAGTAACATATAATGGCAGATCCATCAGAATTACACCTGATTTTTCCTCAGAAATTGTAAAAGCCAGAAGGGCCTCCATAGATGTCCAACAATCCCTAAGAGAACATAGGTGCCCAGCCAGACTACTATATATAGTAAAAGTCTCTATCAACATACATGGATAAAACAAGATATTCCATGACAAAACCAAATTTAAACAGTATTTACCCACAAACCCATCCCTATAGAAGATCCTAGAAGGAAAATTACAGCCCAGAGAAGATAACTACACCCAGTTAAATAGAGGAAGCAAAAAACTCTACTGCAGCTAAACTAAAACAAACACACAACCACCACCCACATCAAAATAACAGGAAATAACAACCTTTGCTCATTAATATCCATCAACATCAATGGACTCAACTTCCTAGTAAAAAGACCCAGGCTTACAGAATGGATTTATAAATAAGACTCAACATTTTGCTGCATTCAAGAAATATATCTCACTAACAAAGATAGAAGCTACCTTAGAGTAAAGGTCTGGGAAAATGTTTTCCAAGCAAATGGGCGCAGGAAGCAAGCTGGAGTAGCCATCCTTAATATCAAATAAAATTGACTTTTAACTGAAGTCAATCAAAAAAGATAGGGAAACACACTACATACTTGAGAATGGAAAAAATTATCAAGATGACATCTAAATACTGAATAACTATGCCCCAAATACAAGGGCACCCACATTTGTAAAAGAAACTCTTCTAAACTTTCACTGATGGTACTGCTTCAAAAATCCCCAATGAATGAAGAGGCTCTTGGCCCTCATACAACCTCTCAACTGAGATGAGGGACTGTTATATAAGGACACCCCACCCCAGAGAAATTGGATGGAAGGGTTAGGAGGTTAAGAAAAAAATGAAATATGATGTTTCTGCCTTTTACTACTAACTGTCATGAACTGTTTAGGATAATTAAGAAATGCAAACTAATGGTTATGCAAGCCAGTCATTCTGTTAGGTACTATGACAGCCTATTATAGGTACTTGCTAAACTAATCAGAAATAAACCTGCTAAGAGACAAGCAACATCTGCTTACCCTAATATAAGAGATAGATAGGGTCTCTTCAAAAACCTCAAGAGATCTGCAGAATATGGCATTCAAAGATGTTTTTGTAACTTTAGATTTTTTTATATCAAGACATATCAATGCCTGACAGCACCCCCTATTCTCCTCCAAGTAGAAGATGAGCATCGAAGAATCTCCAGTGGGAGATGATTGAATTAGTCACAAGCCTATCTCTTGGTAGGAAAAGCCCCTTGCTCCAACTGTAGACAGAATGCTGTCCAAAAAGGACAAAACCTGGAGGCAGGTAAGTCGACAGCCTAGCTCTGCCAAGACAGGGTAGGTAAGTCCTTCAAAACTCCTGCTTTACAATCAATGTCTGTCAGAGAAGCGTAGCCAAATAACTGAAGAGTGATGCTAAAATGTATGGAGAGAAAATGGGAACTGTCCAGGCCGCCACTGGTATGTCATTTCTTAGTTTGGGAAGCTGCAGACCCTGTAGTTCCTATAAAATCAGATATATTTATCCCTCTCAGGTCTCTGAGGTGATTGAAGAACAGATAGATAAAGTCTCATAATTAAATTTTGAGTTGTTTAGGAGTCAAGAGAGTGTTATACATATAAGAAGATACTTTTAAAATTGTGTTGCAATTAGTATGAATGTTGAGTCAGATATAGAACTTTAAACTCATGGAGATATTTAGATAGTAGAATGTTAAAGTCAGGTACCAAATACATATGGACTGGTCATTGGGAATGTACGATAAGCCATATAACCCTAATAACTGTGCCCTAATTACCTCTGTTGTATTGTATTGTATTTATTATTATAAGAGAACGAGCCATTTGTTGGACTGAAAGAAGAAACTGTAGGGGGAAATAAGATATACCTTAAACTTAAAAGAAAAAAAAGGGAAGAGGATGTGGGTTTGAGGGTGGGAGGGTGGGACTGGAGGGAGAATAGGGAGGGGACTGAGATTGAGATGTAACTTGAAGAAATAAAAAATAAAGGAAAAAAAGGTTGTTTATCTTTAACATGAGTTCTTATAAAAATGCAATCACTGGGTTAATAGCTGAGTAATATTGATGATTGCTTTTCTCTTCTGGAAGCATGCATAGTATGGTCTCAGATTGTGTGTGCTACTCAGTAAGGGTAAAACTTCTAGCTAGGCACCAGCTTGATTTCTCCATGCTTGGCAATGTAAGTCAGTATGACTTCAACAATAGGAAGTTATTGTTAGTTTGTGGAAGTTAACCATATAGCATTTGCAAAGACTTGTAATGTTTCAGGGATCTCTTTGGTCAATGATTTTTAATATAGCGTTTTCGTTAGGCCTTTACTATTAGTTATCTTTGTCCATATTCCCTCCTTTACCCTACCCTTCCTTCTCTTCCCATTGAATTCTCCAAGTTTCTCCTTCATAGCAAAATATACTATTTTCCTCTCTTTGGAACATCTTCTCTACTCTGGTCCCTTACTGGCTATCTAACTTCTGTGTGTGTGTTCTAAAGGAAATATACACATTTAAATTTCAATGCTAATATCCACAAAAAAAGAGAAAGCATGTAATGCTTGTCTTTCTGAGTCTGGTTTGCTTCACTCAGAGTGATTATTTCTAGCTACATCCATTTAGTTTCTTATTTATTTTAATAGCTAAATAATATTTTGTCGTGTAAATGTACCACATTTTTATTTCATTCATCTCCTGTTTCCAATTTCTGGGTATTATAAATAGAACAGCAATATACATGGATGAACAAGTGTATCTTTAGCAAGATGTAGAGTCCTTTGTGTGTATGTACAAAAGTAGTGTAGATGGATCATGTGGTAGGTCAATCTTCAGCTTTTTAAGGATTCTCTACAGAGATTGCCATAGGGGCTGTTCCAGTTTACACTCCAAACAATAGTGAATCACACACACACACTCACACACAAATACATACTTCTCATCCATGTCATTGTGTGCTGTCACTTGTTGTGTTAATCTTGGAAATTTTAACTGGGGTGAGATGAAATTTCAAAGTAGTTTTGATTTGTGTTTCCCTTATGACTAACAGTGTTGAATATTTTCTCTTTAAGTGTGTCCTTAGTCATTTGTGTTTATTTTTGAGAATTCTGTTTATTTCTGCATTCCATCCTTAAACTGAGCTATTTATTTTCTTGATATTCATGGGGTTTTGTCTTCTTGTTTGTTTGTTCATTTTGTTTTGTTCTCTGCATATTCTAGATACTAACCATTTGCCAAATATATGGGAAACAGGCACAAAGTCCAATGCCTAGCCTAGAAGCTATTTGAAATTAATCCCTGCTGGGAGAAGGAAAGCCAGTTTTCTCCAATCCAGTGATATTGGGCATATCAACCACTCACCAAGGGAGATTTTGTATTCAGAAATAATTGACCAACGCAAAACAGATTCTCACTGTGTATGCGTGTGTGTGTGTGTGTGTGTGTGTGAATATGAAGTTGGGTGGGTAAGTAGGGAGGTGGAAATGATCTATGTGGACATGGGGGAGGGGAAGTATGATCAAAATATATTGCATGAATTTTTGAAAAATAAGAAAATGTAAAGATAAACTATAAAATCACAGAAATGTTATAGGAAATATTTTGGCATAATTTTTTAAATATATTAAAAAAACTTGAAATCAAGTTGCTAAGAGACAAGCAACATTTGCTTATCTAAATATAAGAGATAGATAGGGAGTCTTTAAGAACCTCAAGAGATCTGCAGAATATGGCATTCAAAGATGTTTTCTTAACTGAAGATTTTTTGATATCGAGACATGTCAGCTCCTGACAGCACCTCTATTCTACTCCAAGTAGAAGATGAGCATCGAAGAGTCTCCAGTGTGAGATGGTTGAATTATTGGCAAGCCTATCTCTTGGCACGAAAACCCCTTGCTTCAACTGTAGACAGAATGCTGTCCACAAAGGACAAAACTTGGTAGCAGGTAAGCTCTGCCAAGGCAGGGTAGGCAAGTCTTTCATAATTCCTGTTCTACAATCAATGTCTGTCAGAGAAACGGGGCCAAACGGCTGAAGATTGATGCTGTAATGTATGGAGAGAAAATGGGAACTGTCCAGGCAGCCACTGGTATGTCATTACTTAGTTTTGGAAGCTGAGGGCCCTGCACTTGCTAAATAATCAGATATATTTATCCCTCTCAGGTCGTTGAGGTGGTTGAAGAATAGATAGCTAGAGTCTCATAGTTAAATTTTGAGTTGTTTAGGAATCAAGAGGGTGTTCTGGATCTAAGAAAATGTTTTTAAAATTGTGATGCAAGTTAGTATGAAAGCTGAGTTAGATATAGAACTTTAAATTCATGGAGATGGTTAGATAGTAGAATGTTAAAGTCAGGTGCCAAATACATATGTACTGGACACTGGAAATGTATGCTAAGCCATATAACTCTCATAATTTTGGCCTGTTTATTTCTGTTGTTTTGTATTGTATTTATTGTTATAAGAGAGAGAACCATTTGTTGGACTGAAAGGGGGAGTTGTTGGGGGTAAAAAGATATACCTTAAACTAAAAAAAAAAGGGTAGAGGATGGGGGAGTGAGGGAGAAGAAGGTGGAAGGGTGGGACAGGAGGGGGAAGTAGGGAGGGGATTGTGATTGGGATGTAACTTGATGAAATAAAAAACAAATTATAAAAAATATATATTTAAAAATAAATTTTACATTGTACTGAATTTTGAGAGATTTCTTAAATATTAGAATATACATATATGTAAGTATATACATAGGTACATACTTATATACATATATATATATGTGTGTATCCATACAAAGTAATAAGATTCCATTGTACTAACAATCCAC
>CAJQZJ010000353.1:367398-393202 GCA_907164525.1 Lophiomys imhausi | reverse complement strand
TCCATGTTTGGGTCTTCAATTCGATTCCATTGATCCACTGGTCTGTTTCTATACCAGTACCATGCTGTTTTTATTATTATTACTCTGTAGTACAGCTTGAAATCTGGGATGGTGATACCTCCAGATCCTTTTTTATTGTACAGGATTGATTTAGCTATTCTGGGCTTTTTGTTGTTCCATATGAAGTTGAGTATAGTTTTTTCCAGGTCTATGAAGAATTGTGTAGGTATTTTGATAGGAATTACATTGAATCTATGTATTGCTTTTGATAGAATAGCCATTTTTATTATGTTGATCCTACCTATCCATGAGCATGGGAGATCTTTCCATCTTCTAAATGCCTCTTCCATTTCTTTCTTCAGGGGCTTGAAGTTCTTGTTGTATAGGTCCTTTACTTGCTTGGTTAGAGTTACCCCCAGGTATTTTGTATTGTTTGTGGGTATTGTGAAGGTGGTTGTTTCCCTTATTTCTTTCTCGGTATGCTTGTTTGTTGTATAAAGAAGGGCTTCTGATTTTTTTGAGTTAATTTTGTATCCAGCCACCTTGCTGAAGTTGTAGGAGTTCTTTGGTGGAGTTTTTGGGGTCACTTATGTATACTAACATATCATATGCGAATAGGGATAATTTGACTTCTTCATTTCCAATGTTTATCCCTTTGATTTCCTTTAGTTGTCTTATTGCTCTAGCAAGAACTTCAAGTACTATATTGAAGAGATATGGTGAAAGTGGACATCCTTGTCTTGTCCCTGAGTTTAGAGGAAATGCTTCAAGCTTCTCTCCATTTAATTTGATGTTGGCCACTGGCTTGCTGTATATTCCCTTTATTATTTCTAGGTATGGTCCTTTTATGCCCGTTCTCTCCAGAACTTTTAGCATGAAGGGGTGGTGGATTTTGTGAAATGCTTTTTCTGCATCTAGCGAGATTATCATGTGGTTTTTTTTCTTTCATCTTGTTTATATGGTGAATTACATTGATAGACTTTCGTATATTGAACCATCCCTGCATTCCAGGGATGAAGCCTACTTGATCCTAATGTATGATATTTTTGATGTGTTCTTAAATTCGGTTTGCTAGTATTTTATTAAGTATCTTTGCATCTATGTTCATGAGGGAGATTGGTCTGAAGTACTCTTTCTTCGTTGGGTCTTTGTGTGGTTTAGGAATCAGAATTACAGTGGCCTCATAGAATGAGTTTGGCAGTGTTCTTTCTGTTTCTATGTGGTGGAAGAGTTTGAAGAGTAATGGTGTTAGTTCCTCTTTGAAGGTCCGGTAGAATGCTGTGCTAAAGCCATCTGGCCCTGGGCTTTTTTTGGTTGAGAGATTATTAATGACTGTTTCTATTTCCTTGGGGTTATTGGGATGTTTATGCTGTTAATCTGATTTTGATTTAGTTTTGGTAGGTGGAATTTATCGAGGAAATTGTTCATTTCGCTTAGGTTTTCAAATTTGGTGGAGTATAGATTTTTAAAGTAGGACCCGAATATTTTCTGGATCTCCTCAATGTCTTTTGTTATTTCTCCCTTTTCATTTCTGATTTTGTTGATTTGGGTTCTTTCCTTTTGCCTTTTAGTTAATTTGGCTAGGGGTCTGTCTATTTTGTTGATTTTCTCGAAGAACCAACTCTTGGTTTCATTGATTCTTTGTATAGTTCTTTTTGATTCTAAGTTATTGATTTCAGCCCTCAGTTTGATGATTTCCTGCCTTCTGCTCCTCTTGGGCGTGTTTGCTTCTTCTTTTTCTAATTCACCCAGCTTAGCTGTTAATTCACTAATATGAGCTGTCACAGTTTTCTTTTTGAATGCAATAAAATTCTAATCTTAATGCCGACAAAGCCTGGACAGCACATCTTTTCCCAGGCATACCTTGCTACTCTAGCATCCACCTACAAAGTGCATAGCTTTTGTTCAACACAAACTGAGGTTTCCAAGGCAACGGAGACCTCTTCTAATGGTAAAAGCACACAGAGAGCAATTTCCATTTCCACACACTAAAACCTAACTGCTTTCTATAGACACAGAATGTATATTTCTACCCAACTATAAAGTATTGATTGTAGTAGAGCAATTTTAATGTGTTAGTGTAGTTTTCTGTTCTGAAGCAAAACTTTTGATTCATAGACTTTGGGGACATGTGCATGGGTATCATTTGAATTAGAAAGTTAAATATAGAAGATGTTACAGTTATGGTTGATTTTGAAGGATACTGATAGTGGCCAGAGGAGATAAGGCCCATCTTTCTTCTGACATAGGGGATCTCTTAGTGACCTAAGTCTCAACTTGTTTTCTTTGTGTACAAGCTTATGAAAAATGTTCTCCATCTTTTCATTCATTTGAGAACTCATTGGAATATGTATGCTTATTTTAAGGCTATCTTTGCAAGTCTATCAAATTTTAGATGACTTGTTCATCATCATACACTTTTGCATCATCTGTCCATTCCACTTCTACCCTCTATAGGAAGCGACACTTCCTTAGTTCTCGTCTTCCCTAAATTCATCTCCTATTCTTCTTCCAAATACTCCTGTAAATACCTTAGCTAAGACCCTTTCCTCACCTTCCTTCTCATAACTCTACATAATACTTATGGCAACAGCTTTTAACTCTCATTCACTAGTATAGTCACTTGAAAATCTGGAAAAGAACCCAACAAGAGGCCCACTTCTGCCAGACACACTGCATGGGATGCAGTCATCAGTACATTTTGAAATGCTACTAAATTTCAATATAGAGACATGTTTTGGGAACCTCTGCCATAGAGAAGGTTTCTCACCTTTGTATTAACATAATTAGCTAAAAATGATTCAGTAAGCTTGGCTTTAGTCCAAGCCTTGATACTGCAGCTAGGAATAATGGAATAGGACCATAGTCCTATTTTGCTGTGGTTTGGAACTGAGGCCATGATTAAGAGGGACAACAGGAGGTGTTAGCATTGCATCATTAGGGAAGAAATTCTTAGATAAGTGCAAAATGAACTAGACAATATCAGTGACATAAAGAGTTAGCTTTTTGTTTTCACAGTCATATATCAAAATGATTAAAAAGAAATTTTTATCTGAACTAAATGTGGATGGAGTTTTTTTCAACAGTTTCATACGCACATGCAATGAATTTTTGCTTTTTCACCCCCTGTTTCTCTGCCTCATTGTCTGTCCTTCTTCCACAGAAATCCTTCAACTTCTACCTCTACTTCCATTTTGTATGTATGAGTGTCTAAATAGGATTGCCTCCTCTACCTCCTTGTGGGAGGTCATTTACTGGCACATGGGCAGTTTGTCAGTGGTTATAAAAATAAAGAAAATGTCACTTGTTCCTGTAGTGACCAATTATCAATAGTCTCATCAGTAAAGGTATGGCCTAGTGATCACTTTTCTCTTCCATAATGACATACTGATGGGCCCATTTTTGTGCAGGTTCTGAGAAGATAGTCATAGTTACTATGAGTGTGTACATTGTCTGTGTTGTAGCCAGAACACACAGGTTTGCAATGGTCCTCTCCAACCTCTGAGTCTTACAAACTTCTGCTTTCTCATCCATGATGTTCCCTGAACCCTGGGAGTAAGAGTGAGATATAGGTGGTCTAGTTACTAATGAGCATGTACTTGTTTTCTGTACTCTGACCACATATGAGTCTCTGCATTAATACATTCCCTGGAAAGGAGAAATCTCTGTTGAGGGAAGAGAGCTATGCTGGAGATATTTTTCTTTTAACTCTTCTCTTATAATACAGTATGATGTCTATGTTGCATTTACTTTATGTTAGGGTTTTTTTTAAGTAACAATGAGAGGGTGAGTTAAAGTACATAGAAAAATGTGCTGTACTATTTTATATAAAGGATTTTAATATCAGTGGATTTTGATGTCAGAGAAGATCTTAGACTCAACCCCCAAAGATTCTTAGGATCAGCTAAATTAATTTCCACTTTTCATTATTTCAACATAGAACCAAAAGTTCTATGACACCCAAACTTTCCTTTTTTGGGGATTTGTTGATTCCTAAGCCTTACCTATATGGCTCCACAGTTTTTGTAGCATTGATGAGGCATACTTCTGGCACCCCACCTGAAATTTTCCTTGTCTCATTCCATCTTATTCACTAACCCAGACATTTCCTATTTAACTCTTTCTGTCAAATTATGGTGAGTAATTGCTCTTACTCCATTTAAGTATCTTCATTGGATTATCTTATAATCTATGAGAATTTATTGGAGGGCAGAATATTTGCTTATTGAGTTCTCTACATTGAGTGAAGTGTTGTAAACATCCTGAATGTGCATATTTAATGAACCAATAAATAAAAGAATATAATAGTTGCATAGAAGTTATGTTTAGAAAAAGCTTAATCAGAGTTGTTTCTTTAGTAAGAGTAGAAGTTGCCTATCAGGTATTCTGCATATCAGATATTTACATGAAAATTCATAACAATAGCAAAATTACAGTTATTTTATAGTAATGGAAATAATTTTATGGTTACAGTGTTATCATAGCATGAGGAACTGTATTAAATGGTCAGAGTTTTAGGAAGGTTAAGAACCACTGAGCTAGAGTCTCAGGGCTTGCCTCTGCTATCAGGGCATTCCTTCCTTCAGGTACTCCTTTGTCTGTCTAACAAGTAGAACATCTGGAAACAGAGTCCAAGTGTTAAGGAAACACTTGGAAATCATTTAAAAGCTGTTCTCAGCAAGCATAATTTCAGAGATCTGTCTTATCATCAGGGAGCTATTGCAGCAGCTAGATATTACAGGCAAATACTGGCCGGCAAATCCCCTGATCAACTTAGGGGTCAAGGGGGAGGGAGCACAAGTTTGGCTCCAATGTCAAATGTAACCAGATATAAGAGAGATGTAAGTTACCATTGAAAATCAAAATCTGATTCTATGGAAGATGAGAAATTTGAACTTTTTTATTTTTGAAAAAAATTATTTTGTGTTTCCCATCATGCACCCTGTTCCCTCCTATCTCCCACGTCCTCCCCACTCACTCTCCACCCCTATAATCTGTCTCAGCATAAAAAAATAACAGCTCATTGTGGAAGCTGCAGTGTATCTAAATATGTCCCACAATATTCCCCTTTGTCCCCACAGTCTGCTTCCAAATGTTCATTATAATGACTCCTTGGTCTGGTAGGAGGCCTCTGGTTTCTGCTACTCTATCAGTGCTAGAACCTCACTGGAACTCCTCTCAGATAAGCTGTAACTGTCCTGTGTCATGTAGATCCTGCAGTCCTGGGTTGTGGAACTGACCTCTTCTTTCATTCTAGCAATTCACCCATCATAGACATTGGGGTGGGCCAACTCAAAGCACTGGTTCTGGACCTGCAACCCCCCACTTGCATGGCCAGTTCTACTATGGAAAGGCACAGGGCCTGATATTCCGAGTGCTGAAGCATGTGAGGGGCAGGGACAGACAACTCTCCTGCTCTTTTGACCCTATCTGGGCCAGATCTTCTTTTGGCCAATGGTGGTGAGGGGAAAAAGCAGGGGAGGGCTTCTCTCCCTAGCCAACAGCACCACATAGCAGACTGGAGGCAGGGCTGGCTCTTCCACACTCACTGTCTTAGAGCTAGGTCACCCACAACCCCCACATCCAGGACCAGGCAGAGTTCTTCTAATTTCTTGTTTGTTTCTTGTTCTGGAAGCCCATTCAGTGCTTGCCTGGTATTGGTCTTGTAGTCATCTCAGGGTACTCCATGGCCCCAAAGTGGTATTGGTATCCAGCTTGCTGTTTTTCTCCAGGAATGTTAGGCTACTATTCATTCAGATGTTCATAGGTCAGAACAATGAATGTAGACTTAGCCTCTCTTCTCTCTGTTACCTGCTGATGCACATGTAACATAACAGTCACATCTCCAATGTCTCTAGGGGCAATTTGAACTGTTTTTATAATTATTATTTCTATAAAATAATCTGAAGGTCATTCTTTGAAAATTGACCTGAAAGCTACAGCTTAAAACAAATCATGGTATCTAGGTATTGTTTTTGCACATTATACTTTCAAACTACAAGAGAAGACATTCTATAAGAAATAACTCATAGTTAAATTGTGCACTGAACGTGCCCAGTGGCAAGATATGATAATTAGGAGAGGGTGGTTAATGAGCCCTCTTTGTATTTGTACAGCTCTTAGGTATTTTCTGTTTCATCATTTGTTTTTGTTTGGGGGGGGGTTTATTTAAAGTATGTTTTTAATTGAAATAGAATTACATCACTTTTGTCCCCTTTTCCTCTCTCCAGGCCTTCTCACCTTCCCTTTTGAACTTCTCTTATGTTCTCCCACACTTTCAGGTTCCCCCCCCCCCATTCTTTTTCTTTAATTATTGGTGTGTGTGTGTGTGTATGTGCGTGTGTGTGTGTGTGTGTGTGTGTGTGTGTGTGTGTGTGTGTGTGTATCAGTGGTGTTTTCAGCACTCGGAATAGCAGGCCCTGTACCTTTCCATAGTAGAACTGGCCATGCCAGTGGGGGGTTGCAGGTCCAGAACCAGGGCTTTGAGTGGTTGGCTTTTTAGCTGTTTTACTCTAAGAAATGCCATCACTGTTTCTGATGCATGTGTTCTTCCCAGCCTTCTGCATCAGTTTAACCATATGAATACAGGCTGCAGTTGTAATCTTAACCTACTTTTAGTGATAGAAGGTAAGGACTACGTGATAACATCTGTCTCAATGAATAAGTTTCATAAGATATGTTCAAAGGAATCTAAAAATTCAGGAACTTGTCACAAGTCCTCTACTACAATTTCTGTGTTTAAGAAACATATGCTGTGCTTTGAGCTGGCTCTGTGGGTGTATGGCCCAGGCAGCCACACAGATCTTGCAACAGAAGGACTCACTCTTGTTTTTTATTTTTACTTTTTATTTTTTATTTAAGATATTTTGATTGTATTGTTTTCCTTCTCCAACTCCTCCTCCAAGAACCTCTGCACCTTCCCACTCACCCAACTTTACTCTCTCAAACAAACAACCCACCAAAGAAAAACAAGAGACAAAAAACAAACAAACAAGAAAACCAAAAAGCCAAAAACCCAAACAAATGAGCAAAAACCATGCAATGGAGTCTATTTTGTGTTGGCCAACTACTACTGAGCATGGGGCATGCCCTGGAATGTGATTAATATACCCAGTGTCACTCCTGTTGGTGGCTCCTCCATCCATATGTAAGGGGTGAAATAATCTTGATATCTCCCATTCCACTGAAGGAGTATACAAGAGCTTGAGTGCTTTATTCTCTGATAAAAAAAAAAGTCTCAGGCACTTCAAAATGGCAGAAAGCTGAGTTCCTCAAATTTACACATTCTCAGAGATAATCCAGCCCACAGGTACATACCAATTAAAAGGACAACAGAAGTCCCCACCCCCACTACTGATGACATGGGAGACAAGGGGAAGGGATGGATGACCTTTCTTGCCTCAAGCAACAGTATTGTTTCATAGGGATGGGGAGATAGGATTTGGAGTGACAGGGTTCTGTCCCTTACAAATCTGACACAGAAGCATCCACAAAGCCAGATGCTCTGTTTTCATGCTTGTCTTGTACCTGGTTCACAAGACTACCCAGGAGTCAACTCCAGTGTAAAAGCATTAGGGTTGTTTATTCAAGCTCAAGCAGGGACCCACAATTGTCACTGATACGGCAGCTAAAGTTGAAGCCCTAACTCAGAAAATATAGGATTTTTATAAGGTCTTAAACAAAGGTGTTTCTGGCATAGGACTGGATTACATTTGGACAGATAAACCTGTCTATCCTTAATTGGCTTGTTTTTAATTGACAGAACACTATCAGTCAGCTTGACCAGCAGAAAGTTTATTTAGACTTTTTGGGTGCTTTCTCAGAGTGAACTGTCTGGTTATGACTAGCTAACTCCCCTAGAATACACGGTCAGGTGTATTTTGTTGTTTTTCCTGGAACTGGAGGTCAGCTATGAGTCAAGCCTAGTACAAAATGGAATCTCTTTGGAAGATGGAATCAGTCAGTCTCCACACTTGCAGAGATCTAGCTTCCTTGTTAGAGCCCCACATTGAGCATCATTTGTAGTAGTAGGTATTTATTTTGTTTTGTACCACTTTTTTAAATTTTACTCTTCTTACCCCCCAACATTAGGGAGGAGAGAAAGAAGGTTAGAGGGAAAAGGGACATAGGTCTCTTTTAACTACGTCCTGCTGATTAGGGTCATCTGATTCTTTGGGGGCAATACCAAACTCAGTTACAGGCTATCCAGCAGTCCAGCAAACCAACAACAGCCACAACAAACTAGCAAACCAGAAAACCAGCAAACACAGCAGCAGGACAAACCAGCAACAGTGCATTGAAGCACCAGCAAGGAGAGCAACAGCCTCTACCTCCTTCAGAGCACTCCTGTCCCTCTCCAAGCTCTGGCTTTTATCCCCTCTCCAAAGTCCTCAGAATTAAACTATCTTCAGCTGGCTAAACCACACCCCTACTAGAACATGAGAGACAACTATAGTTAACACCTGTGGACAAACTGAACCAGTCCCATATCCCACACCTCAAACAAAAACATTCATATATCACAACTGTTTTTTTAAGGAACAAAAACTCTTAACATACTATTGGAGAAAATGGATTTCCCTCTCTCAACAGTTACTAGTTATAAACAGATTCTTGGTTGGAGGTTAAATTTTGTGCACACCCACTTTCCCTTCTCTGTGCATTTTGTATATCTTGAACTTGTGCAGACCTTGTGTGTGTGAGTTCATATTTGTGTCAGCCCTGTTAGGCCTGGAAGATAGTCTTTCCTTGGAGTCACCTACCAGACTCTTCTAATCTTTCTAATTCCCTTTCCAGATAAATCTTTGAACCTTGAGGGGAGGTAACCCATTTAGGGCTGAGTACTCCAAAATCTCTCACTGTGCACATTGTCTGGTTGTAGGTCTTTGTGTTAATTATCATCTACTGCAAGAAGAAGCTTTTCTGATGAGGGTAAGTGATGCTTCTGATCTATGGGTTATTTTAGCAATCAATTGTTGTCATCTTGAAAATCTTAATTTTTGAACATTGTTTCTCCATATTTTATTTTTAATGGGTCCCTGAAGATGAGGTAATTGGTCCTGCCTGTCTGGGAATATTCATCAAGCATTTCCTATTGAGTGAAATGCACCTAACATCAATGAAGAACTTAGCACTACTAGGATAGGGGTTGGGGTTGAGCAACCTGTTGCTATGAAGGTGCTGGCTAATGGAAATATGCAGCCACTTTCCTTACTTGGATGGTAGGATATACCAAGGTTATTGTTGACACACTTATATCTCTAGTGTTTTCATTTTAACCTCACTTCACAGTATCTTTTCTTTTTCTTTGCTTGCTTGTTCTGATAGATCCCTATGTAGAGAGATAGAAATCATCTCTACATGGAAGTGATTATTTGCTAGGGATAGTTGTTTTTTAACTCAAAATCTCTTACAAGCACATGTATCCTTGAGGGAAGTTGGTGGTTTCTAAGTAGGTATGCTGTGTGTGTGTGTGTGTGTGTGTGTGTGTGTGTGTGTGTGTGTGTGTATGTAGGCAAGGGGGAGTGTACATGAGAATGACAGGGTGAATCTGAACTTACTTCAAAGACAGAACCTCACAGCAGTGGCTGTTTGAACCCTCCTCTTCCCCCGTTTTATAAGCTTATCTATTGATGTCTCTTCTAATGTACTTCATGCTCATTGGGATATTTATTTATCATTATCAAGAACCATTGGTGTGGAAACCTTAATTGTTCGCTAAGTTATTAATATATGTCATTTTCTTACTAAGGATAAATAAATGACACAGAAGCACTATATTTTATTAATAAGCTGTAAACCCTATTCTGAGCTATTCTACTTTTACTGCCCTTAAAACTCACATAAGTGCTTGTCACTTGATAATCTGATGACTCCCAGGGTGGTTTCTGCTCCATCAGTCTGTCTTCAAGGCAAGCTCCTCTTAGCCACATGTTTCTGGTTCATCCCATCTAATGGCAAGCTCCTTCCTCCTCTCTCCTCTTCACCTAATTCTAAGTCCCACTTTCCTATTTTTCCTCTGTCCAGTTATAGGCTGTCCAGCCCTTTAATAATCAATAAGCAATAAGCGATAATTGGGGATCATTCTTTACATGATATTGATACAGGAGATGGTTCAATAGCCATAACAATCCCCAAGTCTGGGTAGTAACCAGATTTCAGGGCACAGAATCAGAATCTGAAAACACAGTGCACAAGATCCTCCTTCAACATTCTACTATCCAAGTTATTACAAGATATCATTTTCCCCAAGATTATACTGTATCAACCCCTTGCTTTGCCTGAAACTGAGTGTTACTGTTAATATGCTGTATTTTATTTTTGTCTGTGATATATGTATGCCTACTTTTGAGATTTTACAGCACTGTCTGCAGGTATCTGAGACAGAAAGGAAATCATCACATTCAAGGCTAGATTGTTCTTCATGTTCAGAAATCTAGCCCATTGTATCAGTGGTTCATCTACTTGCTGTGTTGTATCCAAATTTGTTTAGGTATCTAAAGGAAAACCTAGAGGAATGGGAGAACTGGAGGTTTCTATAGTCTTTGGAAAGTCTAAATATATGCAAAGATTATAGAAAAATCATTACAGAGCAGAGAAAATTCCAGTATGGATGTGTCTTTCTTAGGTATGACTTCTGTTTCTTTAATAGCCTTATTTGCTAGTGTTTTACATTGATTCTATTTAGCCTATTTTTAGTTCTTAGCACTGATGAAAGAATTGTTCTCTAAAAGTCTAAGCATCAATGTTTCCTTAAAATTATTTTATCAGACTAGACATAGGACAGCACACAAAAAATATCAAGTGTCAAATAGGAAATGAGACATATGAATTTCTATGTGTATTGCTTTCTAAGAATGTTTTCACCAAACTAATGAACTTGGAAATTTGTGTGTGAATATTTTTGAATAACTTGTGCCAACCTAAATGAGAGGTGGTAAGAAAAATACATATGTTTCATGAAGCTCAAAATGCTTTCTTGAAAGTTGAAATGGAATTTTCTTATTCGGATGACAATCACAGAACTGAGTTAAATGTGGAGGACACCTCTAGCATTTCAAGAGAGCATCTGCTGATATCAGCTGGCAGCTTTTGCTGCTTTAGAGTTCCATGTAAAGTTGTCTCAAAGGAAGAGTCTATAATGAAGCTCGGTGGCAAATACCAGTAGACTCACTTACCTGGGAGACTGAAGCAAAAGGGCATATTGAGGTCCAAAATGCAATGCTGGCCTGGTGAATGTAGTGGGATTCTATCTTGAAGTTGAACTGCCTAAGGTAGTTAGTTCATCTTGCCCTGATTTCATTTTGCATCTGCTTAGATACACCTCAGCCCTCTACCTTGCTCCCAACTTTGATACATGTCTTGACAATACACTAGAGCTTTGTATTAAACAAAATAATTATGTTTATACAAACTTAACAGAAATTAAAATAACTGAAGAAGGTATATGCAAAAACTAATTGTCGTGTTATAACTGAAATAACTTCTATGTTCTGTCTAAAGAAATGTTGCAAATTTTCTCTGTCCATCATCTAACTGATATAATTGTGGGTTTTGCCTCTAAAAAATACTGTATCCATGACCTTTATCACCAAAAGACTCTGAGACATGAGCCCACTCTTGTTTACCAATGAAAATTAAAGGACTCAAATACCCTGAATTGTCTTAATCAGTGCAGGTGTCTGTGTCTGTCACCTTTGGATTTATTTCAAAGTAAAATAAAATAAGAGGAATATATATTGCCCCATTAGAATGAATGGATGAATGAATGGATGAGACACTGAGGCCAGCAAGAAAGGAAAATAAATGAAAGAAAAATATTTTGATAACTTTATTTTTTCTTTGTACTTTAGAAACAAGTATCTCATTTGAAACCAAATTTTACCTTCTTCAAATTTATGTTTTAAAAGACTTGAATAGCCTCAAGCATATTTGAAAATACTTCTTTAGGCTTTTAAATGGAGAAGTGAGTTTTACTACCATAGGAAATTAAGCTGAGCTGCCATCACAAGAGAGCAACTTCTCCACACAGGGTAGAGATGGAGAGGTCAGTGGTGTGTGTGTTTGTGTGTGTGGGGGGTGCTGTGCCAAATGTGCTATTTGGTATTTTTATTAATTTACACTGGGATGAGAATACATAAGAGACCTCAGGGCTGAGGTCTCACATGCTATGTAAAATAACTTTGCTCAGCCTGACAGTTTAACTGTCCTGTCATCATGAGGATTTGTCTGTAAATCAGAATGTTTACAAGAAAATTAGGTTTTAATGTGATTGGCCAACTACCCTGTTTTCTCTGAAACGATTAAGGATTAAGATTGACAGTATGGAGCCGGGCGTTGGTGGCGCACGCCTTTAATCCCAGCACTTGGGAGGCAGAGGTAGGCGGATCTCTGTGAGTTCGAGGCCAGCCTGGTCTACAAAGTGAGTCTAGGACAGCCAGAGCTGTTATACAGAGAAACCCTGCCTCGAAAAACCAAAAAAAAAAAAAAAAATTGACAGTATGGGTTTGTAGGAAGTCTTCCTAATTCCCAAATTACCACCATCCTCAGGTCTCTCCCATGCTCAGATCATCCAGAGAACAAACCCCACATGTACTTTATAGGAGCGATAGCACTCCTTTGCTGTTGTCAAAGGTTAAGGGGTATTGACAAATTATTATAATCTCAATTCCAATAAAAACCATGCTATTTTGGCACTCAAATATAAAATATAATAAATCAAGTAAAAGTTGATGGTGTTATAATTCATTGTTGGTCTGGCATTACCAGATAGCCCTGAGCTTGTTGCTAAATGATAGACTTCCTTTTCTCAGTGGTGTTCCCTCCTCTCTTCCACCTGATGTGGGGAATCATGAATCCCACACCATTTATCTAAGGATTGTCTCAAAGCTCTCAGGTAAGTTGCAAGCCCAGCCCTTCCTCCTGATAAAAGACCTGCCCAATGAGCACCTGGGATTCTAGAAATACCGTCCCCATACGAATCTCTTGGTGCTTTGACTCCTAGTCCTCTTTTTCCAGGCCTCTAACTGTACCTGAATTTTTTCCCCCATCCTCACTGACCATGGGATAATTAGGTACTGTTGTTTCCTTTCTTATGATAGGACCCTGCTACTGAAGTGTCCTTGGCACTTCTAGTCCCAGCGAATCAAATACATTCACCTCCAAAACCCCTCTCCATTGCTTAAGGTTTATAATGTCCCTTTTCACAAAATAAACGATCTCTCCCTCCCGATTCTTCCACCATGATTGTCTGAGGCTTAGCTGTTTACTTTAGGCTTGGGAATGAGGAACTCTTCGCTTGATGTTACTGCCTTAGCTAGTCTTGCCTGTGGGGAAGGCTCCTCCCTCTCTACTGTCACTACTGTCTAACTAGGTCTCCTACTGCCTGCAGTGGCAGCTGGGGCTGGTCTCTGAGCACCTGGAGTGCAAGCTCACACCCCTACTGCCACTGCCACTGCTGCCTGGCTAGGCTTTTGTCTCTCAATCACCACCTACAGTTATCCTGCTGGCCAGTCTTCTCCCATTTCTTCTGCACTACTCACCATAATGCTCATCTGCGGCAGAAAATGGTTGCTGGTTGTATCCAAAACAGTCACCTAGCAGCTCGGACTCAGCTCAGTTCAGGAGCGGGGAGGTCCTTGAAACTGTCCAGCAAGGTAGCAGCTCAGCTACTAGAGAGCTGTGACCTTCTGTTGCATGACAGAGAGAGTTAGCGCTGCCCCCTAACTCTCCAACTTGCTGAGCGAAGAGAGTTGTAACATTTAGCAGTGAAGAGAGCTCCTGCCTCTCCATGATATTCTGTGGCATAGATCCTGACTTGTTTTCCATCCTTTTCTGTCAAGACCATAGCCTGGACCTTCTGGCAGAGGAGAGGGAACTTCCACTTTGATGTCTGACAAGGCCCAAGCCCCACCAGAAGCCACAGAATGACAATTCATCAGAGATTTGTCTTCTGATCCAAAACCCAATACTTCAATATAGTCGATACTCTGTGTCTATGAGTTCTATGTTCTTGGATTTAGCCAATTACAGATTAAACCTATTGGAGTAAAAGAAAAACGTGTACCTGTAATGAATATATGCAGACATAAAAATTGTCTTTATTCCCTGTATAAGACAGCATAACAATTTTCGTAGCATTTACATATGATTGTGAATTGTAAGTGATCTAGAGATAATATGAAATATACAAGAGGATTTGTATAGGTTATATTTAATAGTACATTCTTTTATATATGTAACTCCAGATCTGTTGTTTTGGTATCTGCAGGGCTTCAGGGACCAATTGCCCACAAATACCAAGGGCTGAATGTGTTACTAGGCATAGACAAAATGTTAGTGGGCTGGTTGAGAATATAAACTCAGCAGTCCGTTTGCTTGGATTTGATCCCCAAAACCACCATTTCCTGGCCTTATAGACTATAAATAATACATTGATACTTTCCTAATAGTTTTTTAATCCCAAGAGAAAATGGTATACTTCCAGGTAATTACTTGCAATACAGTTTGTTCTAAATAGGAAAATTGAGAGGAATCAAAATCACATTCATTTTTCATTGTCATGTGTGACTGCATCCCAAGATTTGCATCTTCTGTTTTTGTTAGAGATAGACTTGGTCCTTATTAGAACTGTCTCTGGTTCTGTGAGGAGCCAATCCTGAGAGGCAACTAGTTCTTCCCCTTAGCAGAGAATTAGTCTGTTTAAACAAAGGTCCACGAGAGGGTCTACCATTTTGTTTATGTGAAGTAAGGTGACTCAAGTGGCTGATCAATGTTAACCTGGATGACTAGTCTTGAGTTTTGAGAACAGAGAAGGTTGAAAAAAATCAATAATCAACTTTGAGGCTCCAAGCTGCAGCATAATGAACATTCTTTCATGTAGGATAACTCCAATTAAGTTATTTATATATGTTTTAATTGTTAAAAGAAGCTTATAAAATATTATGCTTCCATATGTCTTTTTTCAAACATCCTAAGTGTAAATTTTTAAAAGGTACAAAATTCTATATAAAAATAGAGCTTATTCATCATGTATGTGTGAAATGTTTGATTTTAAATTATATCCCAAGAATATCTAAAAACAGAAGTAATATTTCTACTACAACATTTTTTTAAATACTTTTTTGTTTATTTTACATATATGAGAGTTCTATCTGCATGTACCCCTGCATGCCAGAAGAGGGCATCAGATAACAGTATAGATGGTCGTGAGCCACCATATGGTTGCTGGGAATTGAACTCAGGACCTCTGGAAGAGCAGACAGTGCTCTTAACCACTGAGCCATCTCTCCAGCACCGTACTACAACATTTTTACATCTTTTCATTTTGTTTTTTTTTTTCTCCTTCATCAGTGGGCTTTGTTTTCAGTGTGAACTTTTTAGTTTAAAAACATATATTTTTATAATTTTTGTTTTAAAATGATATAATAATATATTATACATAATAATGGATTTCATTATGACACATTCTCACATGTTCATAACGTCTGAACTTTTTAGCAGTACCTTTCAAAAGTCATTCATATAACTGAATATTTTCCGCACCTGACCTTTTAGTAAGACTCACTTTAAAATATCATAGTAAATACTCATTTGCTTTTAGATGATGCCCCAATTTACCATAAGAAATGGTATTATTTCCCTTCCTCCAAAAACAGACAGAGATCATGCAAAACATATATCTGTTCTTAGAAATCTGGCCTGATTAAAAATGTGAAACTTGTTAAATTAGCAGTTTTCAAAGTGGTATCATATATGTTATATATACTTGTGTAAATATTTACTCCATAAGAGTTTACATCTCTTTCTGAAACTTCCACTCCTGACCAAAAGGGAATGACAGAAGCTCTATGGACCTATTTCCTTAAAGAGCCAAATGACTTTGTATATATTTGACATCGGACAATGAACAATGAATGATGAGCCTGAAAAGATGGGACACAATGAGTGAGCCCTCCAATTACCAAGGTCACTCTGTTAGGAAGCTTCCACTCTGAAGGAGGGAGGAACCCTGACAGCACAGCAGATAACCTTCACCAGAGGCTAGAAATAGAAGTGAAATATTTTCATTCAATTCTCTTTCTTTCTTTCTCTCTTTCTTTGTTTCTTTTTTATTTTGCCTTTCCTTATCTTTCTTTGCTTCTTTTTTATTTTGTCTTTCCTTCCTTCTCTCCTTCCTTCTTTCCATTCTTTATTTTTAAGCCATATGTTTTATTCTGAAAACACATTTTGTTTACTACTTTCTTTCTATCTCAAATTCTTAGAGTTATAGATTGAAGATAAAAACACCTTATGTTACGGCATTTCAAAAATGTATTTGGTTTGTTTTCTATTAATGAGTTCATCTGTAGCTTATTGATATCTAAGCTCTTTTCATACTTCCCTGGAGTGACTACCCATCTCTATTATTTGTCATAATCAAATACTATAGCAGTGGATAATCCCAGAAGAGTTGCCTTTTGAATGAAACCTAGTTGAAATAACATAGAATTAGAATCAAACACCTTATGTTACGGCATTTCAAAAATGTATTTGTTTTGTTTTCTATTAATGAGTTCATCTGTAGCTTATTGATATCTAAGCTCTTTTCATACTTCCCTGGAGTGACTACCCATCTCTATTATTTGTCATAATCAAATACCATAGCAGTGGATAATCCCAGAAGAGTTGCCTTTTGAATGAAACCTAGTTGAAATAACATAGAATTAGAATCAGTGTTGCTGAGATAATTATTATAATCATCAATGTACTGGTATTGTACTGCTGAATAATGTCAGAAAAATTAATAAGTAGCACGCAGTTGATTTCTGCAAATAGCCACCCCCTATAATTTAAAGTTTATGACATAATCTTGGTAGCATTTTAATGTGAGCTACTTTGATATAAATATCATCTAAATATTACCCTTAGTGACTTGAGCACAATTCCAGGGCATAATTATGTCCTCAAATCCTGAAGCTCAGCTTTCATAAACAATCTTGCATGTCAGCACTGAACTGCACAGAACTGAAATAGTCAAGAGCTGTCCATCCTTTTATTCATTCATATGTCAAGTCTATTTAATTTGGGGGATGGAGAAAAGTATTGCTGAGTAATTCCTTACCTTTGCTCATGGCTGCAGGGTGGTCTACGAACTTCTAAGGAGGAGTCTGATTCTCCCTTAGACTATCCTTAATCTCTACCACCAAGGAGAGGATTCAGATCTGTAGATTGTGCCACCCTTCTGGGCTTTACTCCAGCACCTACTTCCACACAACCAGGAGCGTATGTGGCTTTGTTCCCTGTGTAGATGTATGTATGCCAGGCTGCATTGGCTTTTATCTATCAAAGAGGACAAGGAACAATAAAACTAAAATAACAGTTGAGAAGCCAGTAAGATTGGCTTGGTGAGTAAAGGTGCCTGCTGCCAAATCTGGTGACCTACATTTGATTCTAGTTACCCACAAAGTGGAAGCAGAGAAAGACTCTCACAAGTTGTTCTCTGACCCTTTCCCCGCCACATATACCTCGCAAGCACTCAGCACACACTGTGGCATGCATACCCATACCCCTCCCACTATATGCACAATAAATAAAAGTGAAATTAGAAACATGGCAGCCAACTCAGGAATCCTATTATACTGCAGAAGATGAGGAGGATGAGCAGAAATCTGGTTTATTCTCTAAAGGAACTGCTTTTTCCAGTGTGTTTTGGAGTATGTGGTTTGTGAATGCATTGGTCATTCACTAGGTGATATCCCAACACTGTTTTCTACTAATTTGTCCCCACAGAAGCTGTTCTCCCTACTCCCTGTCCCAATGCTTCCTGCCTGCCCTCTCTCATTTCTGTTTTCTTCCTATGGGAGTATTTTTCTCTGTATTTTCTCACTTCTAGCTATCTTTTAATTAAATCGCCATGGAACATTATTGAAACTCCTTAGGGCTCACTCAGCTGGAGCCAGCTCTCTTTTAACTATAAACAAGTGTTCATTTAGATGGAGTTTGAGAAATACTTCCTCTCTGAAGTTTGTGAGTTACTTGCAGCATAAGCTTCTGAGTTTAGGCCCTGGAAAGACAAGATTCTGATAAAACAGCCATGAGATTCCAACTCATTAATTTGAAGCCTATTAGGATTCTACCTAATGAAATAGTGTATTTTATTATTAATGTAGTCTTTATTATCATAACACTAATACTCTCAATTCCCAAAATGGAATAAAAAATGGTGTATATATTTTTATATATTATGTATAAATAAACACACATATATATGTATGTGTGTATATATTATATACATAGCAGATGACCAGAGAGACCCATATGGTTCCTTCAATTGTTCATGTAATACAGTAATGTTGAACCAGTCTTGAGGCTCAGCTGTGCTGAAAATTCTTCAAGCACATGGCTATTCATTTTCATTTTAAAATAGATACCCAGTGGTCATAGGTGAGGCATTATACCTGTGGTAATATTTGCACTGAGCAAAATTATATAGGGATGTAAAGAACTGAGCCATTCTCAAGTAAATGATGAATATCCTCACAATAGTCAGAATCAAGAACATCTTGAATGAAGACAGATGATTTCTACCTCATGTTTGCATTCTTTGAAGCACTGAGCAGTGTGGTATACATACAACTTACACTTGGCCAATGTTGAGTGTACATTTGCCGGTCCAAGGAGCTATTTTTACTGAGCATTACCTCATGATGATGACTGCAACATCTTTGTTACTCTGACTCAGCCTTATCCCAGATGACATCATAATTAGCTGGCATGTGAGGTTGATGAAAGAAAAGAGAACATGCCAGAGAGAAGGACACCAGCCTGTGCACCTTCTTCTCTGAGTTCATTTCCTTAAGTGCACCCACATGCCTGGAGTTCCCCAGCAAACTCCCAAGAGCTATAAACGTTCTTCTTTTCCTCTGGAAATTAGACATACTTCCCATCCTTCCTGGCTCACCAAGAAGGGGATGCCTATACAGCATGACAGATCAAATGGTAGTAGCTTATGTGAATAGGTTACTGTATGTCACAGTTTTGTAGAGAAGGTGGATGTTTTCTCATCTTAAAAAAAAAAAAAAAAAGTTCTGTACCAAAAGGATCGGGAACATAGACTTGGTTACCTATTGGTGGGACAATATGCCCTAGGGGTGCTACCACCATGTAAGCTCCCAGTGCAAAAGGAAGCTCTTAGCCCTCATATGACTGCTGAACTGAGAGGGGCTGATATGTAGGGACACTCACAACTAGAGGAGTAGGATGGGTGGGAGAAGGAGGAGAGGGTGGGAGGTTGGAACCAGGAGGGGTGGAAAGAGGGCACTGTGATGGAGATGTAACGTGAAGTAATAAATAAACATTTTTTTAAAAAAGTTCTGCAGGTTGTTGTAGTGCTATGAAGATAGAGCTCTCTGTATAGCCCATGCTGCCTCCAAAGAGTGATCCTCTTGCCTCAGGCACCCCAGTATTTGGTATACGGGCAAGTGTGACCACACCTGGGACAAGAGAGATGTTTAACAAAAAATGAGAACAAATCACCCATAATCTCACAGTACCATTATAGCTCAAGGCCACTGAACTACATTGTGAGTTCCAGGTGAATTAGGGCTACATGAGACACTGTCTCAAAGAAAGAAAGAAAGAGAGAGAGAGAGAGAGAGAGAGAGAGAGAGAGAGAGAGAAAGAAAAAAAGAAAGTTGGTTGTGTTCGGGCTCACTGGTAGGATATGTTTAAGAGGTAGAGGCAGAAATTCTCAGCCCTGAAAACATACACACAAGTTATATTATACAGATTGAGCAGATTATATTTTCAAATATGTATGTAATATATGTATATGTACATGTATGTGCATACAGTAGCAGTGAAAAGAGAAACCATGAATTTGAGGGAGAGTGGGGGGTGGTATATGGTAAACTTCGGAGGGAAGAAAGGGAAGGGAGAAGTTTTGTAATTACTTTATAGTAATAATATAAAAAGAGGTGGCGGTAGGAAGATCATGAGATCAAAGCTAGCCTGGACTGCATACATATTAGGAGCTGGAGAAAAGGCTCAGTATTTAAGGGTATTTATGACTCTTTCAGACTATTGAGTTTCCATTCTTTGCACCCACAAGGTGCCTCACAATCATCTGTAACTCTTTTCCTAAGGGATCTGGCACTTTCTCTGGCCTCCTTAGGCACCATGCTAACTTGTGGACAGACATATCTGTCACTTCAGAAAGACCATAGAAGCCCTTGAAGTGGGAATTCAGTCTTCTTGAAAAAGAAGCAGAAATCAGAGGATGATGATCAAATCAGGGCGGGAAAGAGGAGGGCTTGACCAAAGAAAACAATGATTCCTTGGAGAACCAGTGGGGCACTATGGCACTGCAGGGCCAGCCCAGTTGTCCTGTGTGTTTCAAAGTCAGTAAGAGTCTTCTTCCTGTGTCTTTCTGCCTTGAAGTCCTAAAGAGGACACGCGCTAGCTCCATGCCTACTTACAAATAACAGAAATATAAGAGAGATCACCAAAACTAATACCATGCACATTAAAAATATAACAGGAGAAAGCTAGGAATGAAACTAAATCCACACATTTGATAAGTTAGCTGTAGGGAGTTAGAATAATTAAATTAGATTTAGAAAATATATAGGGGTTTCTGATACAGTCTCTTAATTCGAGGCATGAAGATCAACTTGGCTGTGAGTGATTAGCTTATCAGCTTGTGGAAAAACAAGGTTGAAGTCAGGAAAAACAGGAAAGACTTAATGGACTGAAAAAACAAGGTTGAAGTCAGGAAAAATAGGAAAGACTTAATGGACTGAAAAACAAGGTTGAAGTCAGGAAAACAGGAAAGACTTAATGGACTTAAAGAAACAAAGTATCTGGCCGGACATTGTTTTCAGCTGCTAATGGGCAAAGCCCAAATTAAGCTGAAACAGAGTTCCTCCTATTTAAGGACAGTACATGGAGCTCAAGAAAAGAGAAGAGGCCCCTGATGCTAGAGAGGTCTGAGAGTCCTGCTGAAAAAAGTGCTGGCCATCATTTGATGGCCAGATCTCCCTGAGGCAGAAAGAAGCTGGTGAGCAAAGAAAACCTGAGCAAGACACCAAAAGGCCAAGGACTAAACCCTGTGGCTCAGCTTTTGCCTAGAGGGGTTTGATCTGTCCTAACAGTGGCCTAAAGGAAACTGTGCCTGGCTATAAGGACTCTGAGGTAGAGTGGCAGATTTGCTGATGCGAAGAGGCTGGGGTCTCCCAGAGAGAAGAAAGCATTAAGCCTTATTTAAGGTGAGACTGCAATAACCTACTTACCCTGACGAACCTACATCTGAGATATTCCAGAAAATGGACTGCTAAGTGCTTTAAAGAATCTACAACAAAGACTGTGTCCCTGATGACTGAGGATCTGTCCCAGAGACTGTATCCTTCTAAAAGGTTAGGAAAATAATTGTCAATAGGATTAGTTGTTAGGTTAAAGGGATTGTAGGAATTTGTAGGATTAATAGTTAAGAAATTGTTGGTATTTGTTATAATTGAATATAGTAATAAATAAATAAGTGTTAAATAATAATTAAAAAGTTCAGTAACAGTTAGCTAAACACAGAGCAATTCATTTGGAAATACAATCACATTTTGATATCAAAATTAGCTTATATCTACTGAAGCAGTTTAATTAATAATTAATAACATCTCACATCACAATGTACCAGTCTACTGAGTTCACTGGTGGAGGCTATTGAACATCTAAGGAGGATATAATACAACGGTCTATAATCTTTTTGAAAAAGAAAAAGTATTGTGACTACGTCCTAACTCAGTTTATGAGTCCATATTACTATTATTATTATCATATCAAAAAAGAAGCTTACAACCAATATCTCTAATGATCATCAATGTATAAACCTTCAAATGCAAACCTAGTAATATGTGTCATGTGAATTATTGACCACATGTGAGACTTATTACTTATTTAAAAAGTTGGTGTGATATCCAAAAATCAATGCAATTTTTTACATTAACAGGTGATCAACATGTGATTATAACCAAGAGATGCAAAGCAAGCATTTGACAAAATGCAATTTCCATTCATCATAAATCAGTTTATTGAACTAAACTATAACCTACAATAATGTACTAAATATAGACATACTAAATATATATGTTAGACAATAACGTACTAAAAATGATGAAAAGCATCCTTGGAGAACCTACAGCACATTACACTTATGGGGAAAAACAAATACTTCCATCCTAAGATCAAGATGAAGACTTAGACCATGCACCACTCCCACACAACTTCATACTGGAAGATTCTGGCAAGTATGTAGAATAGAGAGGAATAATTAAAAATAAATTACTTTATTGAAACCACTATTGAACAGGTGGAATCTGAAATTTAAAACTTATCGAAACCAATGAGGAACTTTCTTGAAAAGCTAGAAATAGCTTTATTTTAAAAACACTTTTAATTTAAAACTTTTATTACCTTGTGATTCAGCTATACCACTCTCAGGCATACACCCAAAGAACTCCATATCCTCCTACAGAGACATTTGTTCACCTATATGTATGGCTGTTCTATTCACAATAGGGAGGAAATTGAATCAGCCTAGATGCTCATCAACTGCTAAACATATCATTAACATGTGGTTCATAAACACAGTGAAAATTTAATCAGCTATAAGAAAAAATGGAAATTTTCAGGAAAGGGGACAAAGCTGGAAAATATATCTCTGGCCCAGAAAAGCAGTCACTGTATATGCTCTCTCAGATGGAAATCTTAGCTTTGAACTTTTTAATTGTATGTCTAATTTTGAGTGTTTGTGGAAGTCAGGAAGATTGAAAAGGCTCATGAGATGGGGAAGCATTAAAGGGGAAAGCATACATGATCTGAAAATGGGAGCTGGGGAGCGGCAGGGCAAGAGGGATAGGGGAGAGAAGTAGGGGACAGGTACACAAAAGCTAAAAATGTTTGAGAAACATTTGTGAAATCCACTTTTTTATTGCTTATTTTTCTATTTCTTTTTTGTTTTACTGTTTATTTAATACTTCAATTTACATCTCCATCACAGTCCCCTCTCTCCTCCACTCCCAGGCCCACCCTCTCACCCTTCTCTCACCTATCCTACTCTTCCTGTGTGGGGTGCCCTGCATATCACCCCCCTTTGATTCAGCAGCCATATGAGAGCTAAGAGCTTCCTTTTGCACTGGGAACTTACATGGCAGTTCCACTAGGGCAAAGTATCCCACTAACAAGTAACAAAGTCTATGTTCCTGTTCCTTTCAGTCTGTTGGTTGTAGGATAGTTATACTATACCATATGGCTAAAATACAGTTATAAGTGAATAGATGCCATGTGCATCTTTCTGGGTTTGGGTTAACTCATTCAAGATGGGTTTTTCTAGTTCCATTCATTTGGCAGCAAATTGCATGATTTCCTTGTTTCTGATAGCTGAGTAGTACTCCAGTGTTTAAATGTACTTCAGCTTTTTTATCCATCTGTTGGTTGAGGGGCATCTCATTTGAAATCCACTATTTTTAATCTAATTAAAAAAACATAAATTCTTTTTAAAGGAGTTTGAACATAGATTCCCTTCACGAGTGGACAATGCTCCCCCAAGAAGACATGGGGTATTAAATGAAAATCTTAGTACTGAGAATGGAATACCTCTCTACAAGTTATGGGTCAGGGAGGCCATAAAGAAACTCAAAACAACACATGTGTTGCCACGGTCTTGGTTGCCCACCATAACCACACTGGTAAAATCCTACTGCTGAAAACATAACATACTTCAGTCACAGGACATAGAGAAAACAAGATGGAACTGACATGAAAGCCTTCTCTCTGCTGGCTAGCTTTCATGCTGCCATATGGTGCTATCAGGCTACTAGGTAAGAAAAATCGTCAATAGTATTACGCAGCAGTGGACTCTGAATGATGCAATAGTGACTTGCCAAGCAGGAACCAGCAACAGTGTACACTGATGCAACTGTGGCATGAAGACTATGGGAGCAACCAAGAGTTTCTTGATTGTATCTGAGGCCTGTTCTACCCACTGGCAGGAATTCATGCCTGGTATGCAAACCTAGTCAGATGCCCATGGCTCAGGATGGGGGAACCTACTACTGTTGACTTAATAAATGAACTGTGTCCAAAATGCCTTCAAAATATTTATGCTATGCCCATAGATTTTTTTTCCTTCTCTAAACCAGAGAAATTTCTTCTGCACTAGGTAGTAGTTGATACAAAGATTCATTACTGGTGAAAGTGTTGAGCTCTTTACAGTTGTTAAACATGCAGATCTCCCAGCTGCCTCATGAGGAATGTGATGACCTGCCTGTTTGACTGTTCCACCCTTGACTATCTTAGTAAATCTTTAAGTGGTCTGTTCTTTGAACATTACAGAAGTGGGTATAGCATTGTCCACAATATTTTAGGGACATGAGCCTTTCAAGAAGATATAAAATCATGAATAATGTCTTTAGAGAAATTATCATGGACACATGAATTTTTCATGTGACATTAGGGAATTTCTATACATAATCTCTGAGACATTCCTTTTTAAACTTCCTCATTCACCATGTAGTGGTGGAACATGCCTTTAATCCTACCAATTGGGAGGCAGAAGCAGGTAGATCTCTGCGAGTTCCAGGCCAGCATGGTCTACAAATTAAGTCCAGGACAGCCAGGACTAAGCAGAGAAACCCTGTCTCAACCCCACCCCCAAAAAATGAAAATAAAAAATTTTCTTCAGGATTTGTGAAAAGAATTGTAGAAAAAGTTGAATAAAGTTATGACTACCTCTTAGTTCAATTTCACACTATTACTGTGGGTCACAAACACATTGACCAATAGGTTCAAGATGTTGGTAAACTTCCACGTTGCCTTGTACAGGTAGTAGGGAAACAGGTGTCTGCATGTGAATGTAAGTTGACCACATTGCACTTTGTGGATTTTTTGGAGGGGGGGATCACTGGTAAAGTTGGATAAAGTTGTATTTACAAAATTTGGCTTAGCTATGCCTTCTCATATATCTCTCTCTGTTTTTGTCTCTCTCCCTCTCTGTGCATGTGTGTCTGTCTGTCTGTCTGTCTGTCTGTCTTTCTCTCAATAGAGAATTTCACTGTGTAGACTGACTTTGAACATGTGATTCTCCTGACTCAGCCTTCTGTGTTCCAAGGTTATGGATGCATGTCACCAAGCTTGGCTTTCCTGTACTTTTGTCACTTGATCCTTTCTTTCTTTATTCCTGTTACACAGTAGTACAGAGAAAATACATGACAAAGTAGTAACAAGACATGATCAAAATTTGAGTTCAAACTGCTGGAGCTAGTAGAAAAAAGCTCTGGTGGTTTGGGTGGGAATGATCCCCATATGCTCATTTATTTGAATATTTGCTCTACAGGTGATGGAATGTTTTGGGAAGGATTAGGAGGTGTGGGCTTGTTGGAGGTGTGTCACTGGGGGTGGACTTGATTTCAAAATATTCATTTTCATTCCCAGCACTCTGTCTGCTTCCTGGTTGTGAATCAAGATTTGAGTTTCCAGCTGCCATTTCAGCTGCCTTCAACCTGCCATTGTAGTCTCTTTGATAAGTTGTCTTGGCCATGGGTGTATTTATCACAGCAATAGAAAAATAACTAAGATGTAAAACTTCACTCTGCTTCAACTCTAACATTATTTAGTGTGACCTATAAGGGCATTTTACCTTGGTGAATAGTTTACTTATTTGTGAAAAAATTTCCCCTTTTCTTTATGTATTATCTCTCCTCTTAACCATTGTCATGGTGAAACTGAGAGGTGCTAAGCAGAGCTTTTGGTTTTATACAAGCTTATTTTGTGTGTG
>CAJQZJ010000353.1:333620-364678 GCA_907164525.1 Lophiomys imhausi | reverse complement strand
TATCTATCTGTAACTATATATTATCTATGTCTATATCTTCCTCTGTATCTATATATCTATAGCTGTCTATATATCCAACTCTATATCTATTTATATTTATGAAGTATTTAAAGGCCAGGGACATGGCTCCATGGCTAAAGCACCTGGAGGACCCGAGCTTGGATCCTCAGTACCCACTTAAGCTTCTGGACACAGTAATGGGGTACTGTGATTTCAGTAATGGTGAAATGGGAAGCAGAGACAAGCAGATCCCTGGAAGCCCAGTGGCCAGTTATCCTGGCCTAAGTAACAAATATCCACATCAGTAAAAGACCTCATTTCAAATAAAGGTGGAGTGCTCCTAAGAACCTACACCTGAGGTGGGCCTTTGAGCACCATACATAACATGCATATTTGCACATACACATAGATGTGCAAGCACATACCTGCATAGGTATGTGTGCACAAACACGTGAAATATTTACAACTTCTGGATCTAAGGTTGTATGCATTTGACACTTATTTATACAACAAAACCCTAGTTTGGATGCTTTCTATATTCTTAGTGCAGTTGGTGTCTTTGGGCTAGTTCTTCTTTACACAGATAGGTGATGAATACAGTGCTCCATTATTTTGCTTCAGGACTAGAGAGCTTGAAATCCTTTAGTGTCTTTGTTAATTCTTAAATCTGACCTATTTTATTGTAGTGTTTTTGAGGTAGCTTTGGTTAAGAACCTGTAAGTGTTGTTAAATTTTCTTCTTGTATGTGTGTATTCCTTCGTTTGTAACTTTCATTAACTCTTTTTTTAATAATTTATTTTTTATTTCTTCAAGTTACATCTCAATCACAATACCCTCCCTACTCCCCCCTCCAGTCCCACCCTTCCACCCTCCTCCCCCTCAACACCCCATCCTCTTCCTTTTTTTTTTTTTAGTTTAAGGTATTTCTTTTTCCCCCCAACAGCTCCCCCTTTCAGTCCAACAAATGGTTCTTTCTCTTATAACAACAAGTACAATACAAAACAACAGAAATAAATACGCCACAATTATAAGAGTTATATGGCTTAGCATACATTCCCAATGTCCAGTCCATATCTATTTGGCACCTGACTTTAACATTCTACTATCTAACCATCTCCATGAGTTTAAAGTTCTATATCTAACTCAGCTTTCATACTAACTTGCATCACAATCTTCTTAGATACAGAATGCCCTCTTGATTCCTAAACAACTCAAAATTTAACTATGAGACTCTAGCTATCTATTCTTCAACCACCTCAGAGACCTGAGAGGGATAAATATATCTGATTATATAGGAAGTGCAGGGCCTGCAGCTTCCAAAACTAAGAAATGACATACCAGTGGCTGACTGGACAGTTCCCATTTTCTCTCCATATATCACAGCATCAATCTTCAGCCATTTGGCCCCGTTTCTCTCACAGACATTGATTATAGAGCATGAATTATGAAGCACTTACCTGCCCTGTCTTGGCAGAGCTAGGCTGTCGACTTACCTGCTTCCAAGTTTTGTCCTTTTTGGACAGCAGTCTGTCTACAGTTGAAGCAAGGGGTTTTTCTTGCCAAGAGAAAGGCTTACCACCAATTCAACCATCTCACACTGGAGATTCTTCGATGCTCATCTTCTACTTGGAGTAGAATAGGGGGTGCTGTCAGGAGCTGACATGTCTCAATATAAAAAAATCTTAAGTTAAGAAAACATCTTTGAATTCCATACTCTGCAGATCTCTTGAGGTTTTTTTTTAATATATTGGTTCAGTTTATTGCTGTATCAGTAAAATTTAAAATATATAACACAACATAGTTTGTCTATGGTTATTTCACAATACAAATTAGAGAGACAAATGCAGATATTGATTCTTCTTTCTTAAACAATCTATGTTACCTAAAGAGTAACTTTCTCTTTCTCTTTCTTTAATTCTTTCAAACTAGTAGAAGTGCCAAAAATACTATAGAATGTTGAAGGTGCATGAGAAGTGAATACTACTATTTTAACAACATAGGTACTCACTAAAAATATCAACATTTTCCCTCCAAAACATTTTGAATCTTGAACTTGACTTAACACTTCATGCTATTTATTGTTGAAAAATTAAAATGTTTTGAACATTCTTGGACTTTAATACAACAAAGAAAAACAATGTCTTTTCTGTATTAGACAATTTTTGCTGAACACTGGGTCATCTGGCAATGAAAAAAAGCACACAACTCAACTTTACATGTGTAAAAGTGAAAAGAGATCCTTCCCAGATACCGCAACCTGAAATCCCACATCTCCATGATGCTCCATAAAACTTCTGCCAAGAGAATAGGAAAGTCTGAATGACTACAGTGTGAGAAAACATTTACCCAGTTAGGTATTAAAACTATACTCATTAACAGCACATACATTGAAAATTTTTATATTAAAAAATAATCTTCAAATCTGCTTCCAAATTTTTCTTTTTTTATTTTATATAAGTACTTTATTTTTTTTTCTTCAAGTTACATCTCAGTCACAAACCCTTCCCTAGTCCCCCTTCCTGTCCCACCCTTTCACCCTCTTTCCCCCCAACAGCTTCCCTTTTCAATCCAAAAAATGATTCTTTCTCTTATAACAGTAAATTCTATACAAAACAGCAGAATTAAATATGCCACATTTATGAGAGTTAAATGGCCCAGTATACCTTCCCAATGTCCAGTTCATACATATTTGGCCCCTGACTTTAACCTTCTACCTTCTAACCATCTCCATGAGTTTAAAGTTCTATAACTGACTTAGCTTTCATACTAACTTGCATCACTATTATAACCATCTTCTTAGACCTAGAACACCCTCTTGATTCCTAAACAACTCAAAATTTAGCTATGAGACTCAAGCTGCCTATTCTTCAACCACCTCAGAGAGCTGAGAAGGATAAATATATCTGATTATATAGGAAGTGCAGGGCCTGCAGCTTCCAATACTAAGAAATGACAAACCGGTGACTACCTGGACAGTTCCCTTTTTCTCTCCATACTTTCCAGCATCAGTCTTCAGCCTTTTGGTCCTGTTTCTACAATAAATGTCTCTTGAAGTTTTTGAAGATGCCCTATCTATCTCTTATATTTAGATAATCAAATGTTGCTTGTCTCTTAGCAAACTCTTGAAATAAGTATGTAATCAAAAAGTAGAAACAGGAGAGCTCAGTTCCCTCAATTTCTTAATGTCACATTCCTAAGCAATGATCTTTTCTTTGGTTCATGAAGGAGTATGAAGTTTTCAGGGAAGTTGGCAGGGACAGAAAGTGAATTAGAAATGCTGCTGACAATCCAGAAACCATATGTGAGCTGGATCCCACAAGGCTGGACTGAAATCATATACATTCTTGTTACCTTTGACCTTAAGGTTATGGGAACCCTACAGGAGAATCTGGTGCCCTTGTTCTGGATCTAGGATCTAGAGGAAGGCAAAGTAAATGTATGTCTGGTTGTTGTTTCAAGCTACAGACATACGCAGATTAGTGTGCTATATATGAACTAAAGAATCGTTACTTCACTGTACTGTCTAAATCTTGTACAAGAGAGGCTCCTGTACCCTGCCTGAATTAGGAATGTACAGGGAAAGGAATTCTGTGAGATATAGTTCATATAGCCAAGTTGCCACATTGCAAGTCTATGAACTCAAGACTTTTTGTCAGGGTTAGGCGAAATGTCTGTTTTGAGATTTTTTTCCATAGTTATAAAATTTCATAGTTCTTTGTGAAGTAGATCAATGGTTTTGCTGCCCTGACTTTTAAAGCTGAAGGTAAATGTGCTGAGAAGAAGTGACTTATTTGGGCAGGCCAGCTTTAGAATTTTATTGCTTAGCTAGTTTGAACTTAAACTTTAGTAACTCTCCAATATCCTCCTGCTGTGAAGAACTCCACACTGTATTCATGGCTGATACATACAGAACTGGAAGGAGACCACACTCCACTGCTTGTTTAAGGTATGCATTGGGCAGATTGTCTCTTTAACTGTCCAAGAATATTTTCTTAAAAAAAAAAAAACAGAAGTGAAAGTTGGGAAGGAAACCAGGGTTTTGACTTTGGTGCACAGAAGATATGCATTCCCTATTTGTGAGCATTATTTTGTTGAGAATATCATTTGGGGTGAGTGCTCTTTATATCAACTTCACAGGGCATAATTGGTCCCCAGAAAAAAAAAATGAGACCATAGTAACAATTTTTGTTGTTATGTGAGGAGGTCAATCCTTTGAATATCAGCAGAGAGCTCGGCTAATTTTTATAGATGGTATAAATAAGACTCTAGATGACTCTGACTCATGGACACCCTAGAATCTCAGAACCCAACACAAATTCATTATCTTTGAAACTTGAGTTTTTCCATATACTGCCTGCACCTTGGCAAAAAAATTATGGGGCTTCTTACTAGATTATTTTGCTTCAGGAGGGTCATTAGCTCACAGTACATTCTTAGATAACTGTTAAAATAGCACTGCAAGAGAGAATTTTCCTTCTATCCCTCGGCATTATCTATTCAAAGACTATGTTTGTTCTGGGTTGCTTTTCGATCATGATTCTTTTGCTAGTCAGACTTTAAAGACTAAGACTAAGGATATCCACTTCTGCAGACTCCAGGCTTCATTTCTGATGGAACTCAAAGGAAAAATTTTTGGCTAAGCCTGAATGTTGAAAACCAGTTAAGTGGTTTTCTCTGTCTGAAGAAAAACGAATTGGAAAAAGGAATTAACTCCAATGTGTAGTTGTTGATGGAAATGCCAGCAAATGGGTCCTGCCTGGTGCCTGTCATGAGAAGTCAGTCAATATCAGATGCATCAGAACAGCTGCTCTGTGCACAAGTGTCACATGTAAATAAACCTTTTATAAATGCTAAGTGGCTTCAATAAAAATCATTTATTCATCTTCCTTATTAAGCCAAATTCTTGTTGGAGACCCAACAGTTCCTGATTGTCTCAAAAAGTAAAATATATCTGTGTAGATCAAACTGCTGAAATGCCTTCAACCATTGTTTATGAGTCTGCAGTCTTCATTGTCAGAAAGTGAATACCTTAATGTCTTCCATATTTCATAAATCTGTCCCATGCCGCAATTCAAAGGTGTGTATGTGTGTGTTTATTAGAAGGTACTTCTGGTTGTTCTTAGAGCTCAAAAGCTGCCTAAAGAATGTTAAAGGCTGTTTGGATGTTGGTAGCAGACTCCCCTAAAGGGAATTTAGTACTTGTAAGAAGTTCTTTTGTTTTTTTGGCTCAAGAAGTAGACAGTGGAGGTGCTCTGACAGTCAGAAATACTGTAACCATTCTTTGATGGCTTTGCCCCATGAGTTTTGTGTCTGACTTATCCTTAGAGACCAGTCTGCCCTCTGTGCATACTTGCTAGTTTCTCATTTCAGACTTTACTGGTAAATAGCAGAGTGTGCCTGTCTGGTGCTCAGAGAATAGGGAAGTTGATTTTGCCTGGCACAGATGAGACTCTCCCTAGAGATGCAGCTAAAGAAATTTGAGTTGGAGATCAAAGTTCACTATTTTCTTCCTAACATTTCATTTTGAATTTTTTCTAATATGGAAAAATTATATGATCAATGTGCACATTTATTGTTTTCCATAATAGAACTCATATAAACTATTATATAAAACCTTATAATTGCTTATCTGAGATCTATACATATACCAACACATTGCATCTTTTTGTATGAATTTCAAAGGGAATCTGTGCACTTTTCCTCTAAGCACCTCCACATGCACATTAGAGCTTAGGGTTTGTTTGATCATTTTTTTTCTTTTGAGAATAAATTGAAAACCACAATACATACAAATCTGAAGTGAACTTTTGAGAAATGTATATACCTGTTTAACCCAAACCTATATTAGGACATTGAACTTAACCATCACTGTGGAAAGTTTTTTTCTATAGTCCTCTGCCCAGAGGCAACCAGTGTTCTGATTTTCCCCCAGCATAGATCCATTCTGTATGTTACAGAACTTCATGTAAATGGAATGTAGTTATATATGCTTTTATAGAAGGTTCCTTTCACCAACATTGATATTTTTGAAGGGTCTTTGATGCTAGAAGTTTCAGTAGTTAATTCCTTTTCACTGATAAGTAGACTCACTTGTATAAATCGAACATTTAAGAACACCATTCTCTTACTGAGCCATACCTGGAATGTGCTGGATTTTGGTGATTTTGACAATCTCCTGTGACTAGCCTCAACACGTTTTATGGGTACATGCTTCATTTCTTAAGTACATGCAGAAGTAAATTTCTAGGTCAGAATTCTATGAGATATTGTGAAGTAATCTTACAAAGTGGTTGTAACATTTTTATACTTCAGTTAGTCCCTGGAAGCTTCAGTTGCTCTACTTTCTTGCCAACATCATTGCTGTTTTAGTTATTCCAGTAACTAAACATGGTGCCTTTTTTATGCTTAAGTGTTTTGTTTTGTTTTTTGGGTTTTTTGTTTGTTTTCTTTCTTTCTTTTTTGCTTTACTGTAGAAAATGAAAGCTGACAAAAACCTGAAAACAAGCTTCAGTGGTTAAAACTGTGAATTGTCTCTCCATCTTCATCAGGATGAAGTAAACAGTAAAGGAAATAAACACAAGGGAAAAGCAGAAACAGAACAAGACTTGACCACAGAGCATGCTGGATTGTAGCACCATGCTGTTTCAGCTTTTACAGCTTTTAAGTGGGTTCTGAGATGTGGAACTCTCACTGAGCCATCATCTCCCCAGATTCATTCTTTTTTAAATGACTGCAATTTTGAGTGGTGTGAAGCTTAATCTCAATGTAATTTTCATTTCCATTTCACTGACAGCTAATAAGGCCAAACATTTTTCTTAATTTGTTTTATTGGCCCCTTCTGTTTCATCTTTTGAGAAATGTGTGTTCATTTCATTGACCTATTTTTTTAAAAATAGAAATGTTAGTTTTTTTGTGTTATTTAGTTTATTGGGTTCTAAGTATATACTAGATATTAATCATCTGTCAAAGGTATAAATAGCAAAGATTTTCTTCCATTTGTAGGTTGCTTCTTCAAATTGTTTCCTTTTCCCTGCAGAAGCAAAATGAGAGGAACCTAGCATATCTATCCGAGGAAAATTTTCACCCAGCAGTGAGTCATGGAATCTACTGCAGGTTGGTGGAATACCTTACCATAGATGGTGTGCCATATCAAGCCCCAGTACAAGATGAGGCTCTTGGCCCTCACATGACTAAAGATCTGAGGGAGTATGATATGTGAGGGCCCACCTCATCTGAGCAGAAGGAGAGTACCAAGTAGAGGAATAATGAGGGAAGTAGGGAGGGAGGCAGGGAAGAAGGAAAGGAAGGAGGGAGAGATGGGCCAGGAGGGGAGGAGGGAGGAAATTATGTTCTAGAAGTAACTTGAGAAAACAAATTAATGTTTTTTAAAAAGGGGTAAATAAGCTTAAAGATATAAAAATAAAATATAAAAATTTCAAATTATAATTTATCAAAGGTATACTTGGGTTACTGGCATGAAAAGAAAAATGCTCTTAATTTCAGGTTAGAATGTTAGACTGCAGGTTGTCACATAGCTCACACACAAACACTTGGAAATCAACTTAAAATTTTTTTCTTCGATGCTTATCTTCTACTTGGAGTAGAATAGGGGCTGCTGTCAGGAACTGACATGTCTCGATATCAAAAAATTTTAAGTTAAGAAAACATCTTTGAGCCGGGCGGTGGTGGCGCACGCCTTTAATCCCAGCACTTGGGAGGCAGAGGCAGGCGGATCTTTGTGAGTTCGAGGCCAGCCTGGTCTACAAAGTGAGTCCAGGACAGCCAAGGATACATAGAGAAAACCTGTCTCGAAAAACCAAAAAAAAAAAGAAAAAAGAAAAAAGAAAAAACATCTTTGAATGCCATATTCAACAGATCTCATGAGATTTTTGAAGACGTCCTGTCTATCTCTTATATTTAGATAAGCAACTATTGCTTGTCTCTTAGCAACTTGATTTCTGATTAGCTTAGAAAATAACTGTGCTAGACTGTCATAGTAACTAACAAAATGACACACTTGCATGACTATTAGTTTGCATTTCTTAATTATCCTAAACAGTTTATGATGGTTGGTAGCAAAAGGTCGAAACTTCACAATTCATTTTTAAGCATTAATAGGTACAATACCTTTAAAAAGAGTTACCCTTAATTTTGTATCAATATACAAAGATTAATACCAATGTAGCCAAAAATAATCTTAATTTTGTATCAATATACAAAGATCAATACCTATGTAGTCCAATACAATCTTAATTTTGCATCAACATACAAGGGTCAATACCATTGTGGCCAAATATAATCTTAATTTTGTATCAATATACAAAGATCAATACTGATGTAGCCTAATACAATCTTAATTTTGCATTAATATACAACGATCAATACCAATTTAGACAAATATAATATTAATTTTGTATCCTGTGGGAGATAGTTGAATTAGTGGCAAGCCCATCTCTTGGCAAGAAAAACCCTTTGCTTCAACTGTACACAGAATGTTGTCCAAAAAGGACAAAACTTGGAAGCAGGTAAGTCGACAGCCTAGCTCTGCCAAGACAGGGCAGGTTAGTGCTTCATAATTCCTGCTCTACAATCAATGTCTGTCAGAGAAACGGGGCCAAATGGCTGAAGATTGATGCTGTAATGTATGGAGAGAAAATTGGAACTGTCTAGGCAGCCACTGGTATGTCATTTCTTAGTTTTGGAAGCTGCAGGCCCTGCACTTCCTATATAATCAGATATATTTGTCCCTCTCAGGTCTCTGAGGTGGTTGAAGAATAGATAGCTAGAGTCTCATAGTTAAATTTTGAGTTGTTTAGGAATCAAGAGGGTGTTCTGGATATAAGAAAATGTTTTTAAAATTGTGATTTAAGTTAGTATGAAAGCTGAGTTAGATATAGAACTTTAAACTCATGGAGATGGTTAGATAGTAGAATGTTAAAGTCAGGTGCCAAATAGATATGGACTGGACATTGGGAATGTATGCTAAGCCATATAACTCTCATAATTGTGGCCTATTTATTTCTGTTGTTTTGTATTGTATTTATTGTTATAAGAGAAAGAACCATTTGTTGGACTGAAAGAGGGAGCTGTTAGGGGGAAAAAGATATACCTTGAAATTAAAAAAAAAGGTAGAGGATGTGGTGTTGAGGGGGAAGAGGGCGGGAGGGGGGACTGGAGGGGGGAGTATGGAGGGGATTGTGATTGAGATGTAACTTGAAGAAATAAAAATAAGTTAAAAAATAATAAGTTTTTTCATATTATAAAGCATACTTTCATTGTTTGGCATTAAAAAGGCAGTTAAGAGGTTTAAAATACTGTAATTAAATTAAGGGTTACTACAGTTCAACCAGGTTTTCTAAACCTCTAAGTGTCAAAGTTATTTGGAGCTAAGGTAAAATATTGAGAAGGGCCCATGCCTTTAACTCCAGCAGAGATAGGAGGATCGATCACTAGTTAGTTATTTTGTAAATTATAGAGTTATAATGAGCAGGGTGGTAATGGTGCACACCCTTAATCCTATCACTTGAGAGTGATACACCCTTAATCCTCACACACTAGAGAAATTGTAGATCTCTGAGTTCAAGGTCAGCCTGATAAAAAGTAAACTCCAAATAGAGAAAAACTTAGATCCACAGGTGATGGTGCACAGCTTTAATCCCAACAGTTGGGAGGGACATGCCTTTGATCCCATAGTTAGGTTTAGGACATGGCTCTGTTCTTATCTTTCCTGGAGATTAAAAGCATCCATCTAAGTGGTCCATGGATAGCTGGACAACTGAAACATCAGAAGAAAGCAGGTAAGAACCAAAGAAGACAATATCCCAGATAATCCATCCTCACAGACTTCCTCAGAAGCCCTTTCCTCAAAAATCTACAACCACAACAACTCAAAATTGCTAAGATTGTTCAGCCCCACAGATTGTTCCAGCCAGAACTCCAGGAAAGCCCAGAAGTTCAGCTTTTGTTTATAAACTTAGATTTAAATAGCTGAGCACAAAAATCCTGAACATCAAATTATTCTATTTATCTCTGTAACCATTTCTCTATTCTTATTTGGGTCCCAAACAGATTTACTACGTCCCAAATCAGCAGGAAGTAATTTTGAGAGAGCCACATCCCATCCCCCGAAGGTGGGGTGGGTGATTATTTTCCCCCATTGGTCATTTGATGGGTTATACTTATTTAAGGGGAGAGATTACAAGTTGTTAAATGGTCTTGTCAAATAGGGTTTGGAAGTTAGACCCAGAGATTTCTCTGTTTCTCTTTTTATATCCTTCTTTCTCTCCTATGTAGGGGTGAAAAGACTTGAGGAAAAAAAGTGTAGATACAATATAGAAATAAAGAAAAAGGGACAGATTATTGAATTTACTCTTATATCTTTGTATATTGCTACAAAGTTTAGATTATATTTGTCTAAATTGGATATTGATCTTTGTATATTGATACAAAATTAAGATTATATTTGGCTACATTGGTATTGATCTTTGTATGTCGATACCAAATTAAGGTTAACTCTTTTTAAGGTATTGTGAAGTTTTGCCCTTTTGTTAGTAACTGTCATAAATTGTTTAGGATAATTAAGAAACGCAAACTAAATAGTCATTCAAGCATGTCATTTTGTCAGGTACTAGGGTAGTCTATCAGTTATTTTCTAAGTTAATCAGAAATCATTTGCTAAGAGTCAAGTAACATTTGCTTATCAAAATATACAGAGATAGGTGGGTCTTCTAAAAACTCAAGAGATCTGTAGAATATGGCATTCAAAGATGCTTTTTTAAGGTTTTATTTTTTATATTGAGATGTGTCAGTTCCTGACAGCATCCCCTATTCTACTCCAAGTAGATGAGCATTGAAAAATCTCCAACTGGAGATGATTGCATTAGTGGCAAGCCTGTCACTTGGAAAGAAAAATCCCTTGCTTCAACTGTCGACCACATGCTGTTCAAAATGGACAAAACTTGGAAACAGGTAAATTGACAGCCTAGCTCTGCCAAGACAGCGTAGGCAAGTCCTTCATAATTCCTGCTTTACAATTAATGTCTGTCAGAGAAACAGGGCCAAAAGGCTGAAGTTTGATGCTATAATGTATGGAGATAAATTGGGAACTGTCAGGCAGCTAGTTTTCTGTCATTTCTTAGTTTTGGAAGTTGCTGGCCCTGCACTTCCTGTATAATCAGATATATTTATCCCTCTCAGGTCTCTGAGGTGGTTGAAGAATAGATAGCTAGAGTCTCATAGTTAAGTTTTGAGTTGTTTAGGAATTAAGAGGGTGTTCTGGATCTAAGAAGATGCATTTAAAACAGTGATGCAAGTTAGTATGTAAGCTGAGTTAGATATAGAACTTTAAACTCATGGAGATGGTTAGATAGTAGAATGTTAAAGTCAGGTGCCAAATACATATGGACTGAACATTGGGAATGTATGTTAAGCCTTATAGTATTCATAATTGTGGCCTAATTATTTTTAATGTTTTGTATTACATTTGCTGTTATAAAGAGACATTTGTTAGACTGAAAGGGGGAGCTGTTGGGGAAAAAAGATATACCTTAAAGAAAATAAATAAATAAATAAATAAAAAGGAAGTGAATGGAGGGTGTGAGGGGAAGAGGGTGAGTGGGTGGGACTGGAGGGGGGAGTAGGGATGAGATTGTGGTTGAGATGTTACTTAAAGAAATAAAAAACATATAAAATAAAAAGAAAAAAAGACTAGAAACTCACATTGCATTTTTAAGAATTGCATAGGTACATACCTAACCAGAATATAACCTTAATTTTGTATCACTATACAAAATTCTATACCAATGTGTCAAAAGAAAACCTTATTTTAAAAATAACAATAGCTTTAAGTTTCAGAGCAGATTCAATAATCTACCCTTATATCTTATCATTTAGGTATTATATACTCATATTCCCCCTCTTTTTTCAAGTCTTTTCACCCTATATAAGAAAGAAGGATAGAGAAAAGAAAAAGAGAGAAATAATTGAGTCTAACCTACTATACCTTGCTTAACAAGACCATTTAATGACTTGTAACCAGTCCCCCTAAGTGATATCTATAACCCATTTCAAATGACCAAAGAATCATCTACCCCTCTTTTTGGGAATGGAGCATTGCTTTCTTAAAATTGCTTCCTGTTGAATTGAGATGTAGGAAACGTATTTGGGGGCCCAAATAAAAATGAAAAAAAAATGGTTAAGTAATTTAATAGTAACATTTGTTGTCCAGTCTCTATGTGCTCAGCAATTTGAAAGTCCTGTGCAGTTTGTAGTCTGAAGCTGAACTTTAGATGGGAAAGTTCAGGGCTTTATTGAAGTCCTGGCTGGAACAGTCTGTTGAGGTTCGATCATTTGGGCTACTTGTCTTATCTTCCTTTGTATCTGATTTCCTTTTCTTCAGAATTTCCAGTTGTCCATGGGTCTCTGGACTCTTTGTTAGAAGCTTTTATCCTCCTGGGAAGATAAGAACAGAAACCTGCCCTAACCTTAGCTCCAGTGTGTTCTTTATTGATAGGTAATATCTTTCCTAGGGCAAATTGTTTTTTGGCAATAGAAAAAAATATTAATATTTCAAAAGAAATCTTAAAAATTTGAAACTAGATATACCTTTAAGTATATATAAAACAAAGTAATCTTAATTTTCTATCAATATCTATTATAACAAAACAATCTTAAATTTCTATCTATATCTTTTAATAAAACAAAGTAATCTTAAGTTTTTAATAATACAGGAGACAAAAAATAGAGAGAGGGAAAGAAGAAAATCACTGAATCCAACCCTTATTTTATTTTTCAAAACACATATCATATATACATTCATCCTAGATGACAGCAATCACAACAGAAAACGTGCCACACAACAAAAAACTTCCATCCCATCTCTTGGGAATGGAGGTATAAATATTTTTGTGTACACTTAAAAATTGAGATATTGGCCACTTCCCAGGAAAGTTAGCTATAACTTCTGTTGTCCAGTCTCAGATAGATCATTTTGGATTAGCCCTTTTAAAATTGATTTGCATGCAAATATTTTAAGAAAACAGTGATTGAAACAGTCTGTCAAGCTGAATCGTCTGATGTATTTGTCTTGTCGTTATTGTCATTCAGTCTTTGGCTCTGAAAACAAATTTCTGTTCTAAATTTGAGCAGGTGAAAGGCATATATCAACTTTGTGAGTCTGTTAAAGCATAAACTCCATCCATGGGGTATGAAAGATTGGAATATCATGAACACCAGACAGTTAATAAAATACTCTGACCATGAAAAGACATTCATGTCTCAGCTAAAAGGAAGTTCTCCCTGGTCAGATCTAATCTTTATAAGTTTTGTTAGTAACCACATGTTTTCATTCTCTTTAGTCACATAGACACAACCATATCCCCATCTTAAAACTATTGCAGGTTTCCACTCTAAAGTCAAAATTTCCTTATATATATTGGTTGATTTAATTCCTCAATTTTTAAAAATATAACCCAGTGTCTCTCAGCTGCAGTGGTATCTTTTACACCAACATTAGGAAACTCGATGTTAGCAATGCATTGTGTAATCTATCCATGGATTTCTTTTAATTTCCCCTTTTGTTTAATAAGCATCTCTTTTTAACTTACAATTAGCTCTTTCTACAATTGCTTGTCCTGTAGGATTATGTGATATACCAGTAACATGCTTTTTATTATAATATGCAAAGAACTGCTTCATTTTATTAGTTATGTATATAGGACCATTATCAGTCTCAATTTGTGCAGGAAACTCATATATGCCATTATTTCTAATAAATGTGTAATAACACAAACAGTTTTTCAGAACTTAGAGCAGTTGTCCATTGAAACCCTAAATATAAATCAATGGTATGATGTACCTACCTTTTTTTTTCCAAATTCTGAAAAATGAAACACATCCATTTGCCAAATTTCATTCTTTTTAGTACCTCTAGGGTTACTACCAGCAGGTAATGAAATTTGTTTATACAGAGAACAAGTAGGACATTTTTAAATTATTTCTCTGGCTTGTTCCCAGGTAATAGAAAAATTTTCCTTTAAACCTGAGCTGTTAACCTGATGTTTCTCATGAAATTTTGAGGCTTCCAAGACATTTCCTATTAGTAATTGATCAATCTCCTCATTTCCTTGTTCCAGGGGACCTGGAAAACTTGTATGAGACCAAATATGAGTTATATATAATAGGTTATTTCTACTTCTTATGACCTGTTGCAATTGTATAAATAAAGAAGTTAATTCTGTGTTATCAGGAATAAATTCAGCAGTTTCTATATACAACACACTCTTTCTGCATATAAAGAATCAGTAATTATGTTAAGAGAGTGAGAAAAATCTAATAACACCAAAAGGATTGCATACAATTCTGCTTTTTGAACTGAGGTATATGGACTTTTGATTACCTTGCTGATTTTGTCTGTCTTATAACCTGCCATTCCCATCTTGTTAGCATCAGTATAGAAGGTTGGTGCATTAGGAATTGGTATTCTCTTTACAATAGGAGGAAGAATACAATTATTTGTTTTTATAAATTGTATATGTTTGCTTTTTGTGAAATTGTTATTAATTTCTCCCAAATAGTTACTGCAAGCTCTTTGCCAATCTTCATTGATTACCCATAGTGACATAATCTCAGCATTAGTAAGAGGCACTATTTTGGCAAAGTTCATTCCTGATAATTGATGTAGTTTTATTTTACCTTTTACAATTAATTTAGATATCTTTTCTATGTATTTCTTTAGTTATTTACTTTGTTTATGTGGTAAGAAAATCCACTCCACAATACTATTTTCCAATTGCATAATGAGTCCTGTAGGAGAATGAGTTGATTGTAAAATGACCAAAATACAATCAAGTTTAGGATCAATTCTATCTATATATGCATCTTGCAATCTTCGCTCTACCAGAATTAACTTCTCTTCTGTTTTAGCAGTTAGACATCTTGGACTGTTTAGATTTGAATCATCTTGTAATGTTTGAAACAAATTACTTAACTCATATAGGTACTTAATTCAAGGGTGGGCCTCAGTCAGTTAAAATCTCCCATTAATTTTTGAAAATCATTAAGAATTTTCAATTGGTCTCTACAGATCTGTACCTTTTGTGATCTTATTCTTTGTTGACTTATTTTATAACCCAGATAGCTAATAGAATCTCCTCTTTTATTATTTTTTTTCAGGAGCAATTTTTAACCCCCATAGTAGTAGAATTCTTTGCATTTCTTTAAATAAGTTCTCTAAAGTAACTACATCAGAATCATCCAACAAAATATCATCCATATAATGATAAATAATAGATTGAAGAAATTTCTTATGAATTATTTCTAATGGTTTTTGTACAAAATATTGACACAGAGTTGGACTATTCAGCATTCCCTGTGGAAGCACATTCCAATGATACCTCTCAATTGACCTACTGTTATTAAGAGTAGGTACAGAGAAAGAAAATCTTTCCCTATCATTCTTATTCAATGGAATTGAGAAAAAAGCAATCCTTTAAATCAATTGATATTATAAGCCATGGCTTTGGTAATAAAGAAGGTAAAGGCATACCAGGCTTTAAAGGACCCATAGGTTGACTTATTCTATTTACATCTCTTAAATATGTTACTATTCTCCATTTCCTGATTCCTTTTTTTACTATAAACACAGGAGAATTCCATGAATTGGTAGACTCTTCTATATGGAAATCCTCCAACTGTTCTTTTACTAATGGTTCCAGAGACTCCAATTTTTCCTTTGTTATGAGCCACTGCTCTTGACACACTAGTTTGTTTGATAGCCATTTAAAGGGTAGAACTGTTGGAATTTCAGCAGTGGCCCCTAGTGTAGAGAGCTGTGATGTGCCGCGCCCTAAAGATGGCGCCGGTTTCCGCCTTCTACCAGCCCGACGGTGAGCGCTCTCGATGATAAACAAATCCACATTTGGCTAAGACCGCTGATCTGGCTTGCTTCCGCATACGTGGGCCTCTAAGATAGCACCATGTGGCTTTACTTGATTGGCTGTTCATATAGTATTTAGCCTGTGGGCTGGGTCTGCCCGGGCATTCAGAAGACTGTTTTCAAGGGACCTGAATAAACTGCTGGAGAAGAGCTTTTGCGAGTTGCGTCATCCTTGCTGGTCGAGGGGGACGCGACAAGTGGTGGCCCGTACGGGGACCCAAAAAAGACTCAGAACTCCTGCAGTCAGGGGCAGCGCTGGTAAGTAACTGGGATAAATTAGGACAATAAAGTTTCACGGAGATAGCAAACACAAGGTAAAGTTTCGCGGAGATAGCGAACAAAAGGTAAAGTTTCACGGAGATAGTGAACAAAAGGTAAAGTTTCGCGGAGATAGCGAACAAAAGCTAAAGTTTCGCGGAGATTGCGAACAAAAGGTAAAGTTTCGCGGAAATAGTGAACAAAAGGTAAAGTTTCGCGGAGATAGCGAACAAAAGGTAAAGTTTCACGGGGATAGCGAACAAAAGGTAAAATTTCGCGGGGAAGCTGCGAATCGAAAGTAAATTTTTAATCATGGGATTGTCTGAGTGACATCCAATTTTTCTGGCTCTTCAGGAGCTACTTTTAGCTAGGAATTTAAAAATTAAGATGTCTACCCTAGAGAGATTTTTAAATGAATGCGATTCCGTGGCTCCGTGGTTTGCGGTGTCCAGGAATCTTACGGTATCCTGCTGGGACAAATTAGGCAGGGACTTGGATTTTGCCTGGGAGCAAAGTACATTGCAGGGAGGAGCATGGCCTATTTGGAGACTTGTTTGGAGTTGTTTAGGAGATCAGAGATATTGCAAGGCAGTGGAAAAAGGACAAAAGGCATTAGAACAGTTAAAAGAGGAGCGCTTGGTCAAATCTGGGAAAGATACTTTGGAAGAGGATAGCTCAGAGCCTAAAGAGGAACTTAAAATGTTAACAAAGAAAATGGAGAAGTCATCTTTGAGGAAGAGTTCTGACTGCACCCGGATAGAGCCCTCAGGTCTGGGGCCGCCTGTGTTGGTGCCGCCTTCATATAATGAGACTTACCCTCTGAGTGATCCTAGTGGGCGGTCATTCTGTCCAAATGTCTGGAGGGAAGTGAGACATGAGCTGTACTACCCTGTCTTTCAGGATGGAGGGGGAAATCGTTATCATGAACCTCTCAATTTTAAGGTAATTAAAGCACTCGCTGAGTCTGTCCACACTTATGGGATTAATGCTGCTTTCACTGTAGCTCAGGTGGAAGCTTTTAGTCGTTGTTGCATGACTCCTAGTGACTGGATGAGCTTGGCACATGCCTGCCTGTCCTCTGGGCAGTATTTAGATTGGAAGGCTTTCTTGTTTGAGTTTGCTAATGAACAAGCTGCTGCTAATCATGCAGCAGGAAACCCAGCCTGGGATGTGGTCATGCTTCTTGGGCAAGGTCGATTTGCTCAACAACAAACTGGGTATCCAGCTCAGGTGTTTGAGCAAATCAATTTAATCGCAACCAGAGCTTGAAAATCATTGCCTAACAAAGGGGAAGTGAATGGCAATCTAACCAAGGTTATTCAGGATCCCCTGGGGCCTTTCTCAGACTTCGTGGTTATAATGGTTGAAGCAGCTGGAAGGGTATTTGGAGACCCTGATTTGGCAATGCCCTTAATTAAACAACTTGTGTATGAGCAATGTACAAAGGAATGTAAAGCAGCTATCACCCCTTATAAGAACAAGGGGTTGGAAGCCTGGATGCCTCAGTGCAGACTGCCGCTACCTTGAATAATTTGTCAGCCAATGTAGCCACGGCCTTGGATGTATTGTGGCAGGTGGCCCAGATTGGCTGTGAGTGGAAAATGACTGGTTTGTGTGTGACCTCTGTGCCATATCAAAATTATACTGTAGCTACAAATTTGTCTAAGCAACTCTCTCAGTATCTTACAGGAAATTGGTCTGGCGAGTTTGATAAACTGATGCAGAATCTGAGAACTGCCATCGTGCATGTGAATTCCACCCGGGTTGATGTCTCTGTTGCTGAAGGACTGTCAACATGGATCCTCCGAGCCTTGAATCATCTGAAGGAATGGGCGGGAATGGGTGCCCTAGGAGGCATTTTCTTCCTAGTCAGTTTCATTGCCCTATGGTGTATCTGTAAGATGAGGATTTCACAGAGGAGAAGTAATGCCATGCTGGTGCAAGTCTTTGCTGCCTTGGAGGCTAGACAGCCAAAAGCTTGGTTGACTGTCCTAAAGGACTAAGCTATCATCACGCTCAGGATGCGAGGCTAAGCACTGCACTTGGGGTCAGCTTCTAGCGACTTCAAGAAGGGCATGTTTGATTGCATATGGGTTGGTATCCTAGTTTCCCATCTCTGAGAAAATGCTTGATATATCTACTAGGGATCCTCAGCAGACTGCCACCAATCCTTTTGATTTATGGCTTTTGTGTGGAGCAAATGGTAGCTATATGGATTTGGGACCTATACTTATGCTTGGAGGAGGAATTTATCAAAGAGGTAGTTTTTCCCTAGGGTCCGCTACCAAATTGGATCTTTCTAGCGGTATTGGCTCTGGTATTTGGAACTAGAATGCCTCGATATGTACCAGTTCCTGTAGAGGCCCCTAATACCATGATGCTATTCAGGTTTAAAAGAGATTTTGGCATCACTGCAGCTATTGTTACTGCCATCACTATTGCTGCTGTGGGAGCTACTGCCTCAGCTATTGCCTTGTCTAGTTCTATACAGACTGCCAATGCCTTGAATAACATCTCAGCCACTGTAGCACAGGCATTGGATACTCAGACCTCTATGAATTCTCATCTCAAAGAAGGCCTTATGATAGTTAATCAACGCATAGATTTAATACAAGAACAGATTGATTCTCTTTGGCAACTAGCACAGTTGGGGGTGAGTGGAAAATGCAAGGTTTGTGTGTTACTTCCGTGCAGTATCAAAATTTTACAAAGGCTGCTAATCTGTCTAGACAATTGTCAAAGTTCCTCTTACAGGATTGGTCGGCTGAGTTTGAAAATTTGATGAGAGAGCTGAGAGCAACAATCGTCCACATCAGTTCCACTCGGGTGGATCTGAGCCTGGCCACTGGTTTGACTTCCTGGATTCAGACGGCTATGGATCATCTTAAGGAGTGGGCGGGCGTAGGCTCTTTGGTGATACTGATGATACTAGCCTGTCTGGTTTGCCTATGGTGCATCTACAAAATGAGAGCCACACAAAAGCGTAATGCAGCCATGATTATACAAGCCCTTGTCGCCATTGAGGCGGGCCAGTCCCCTCAGGCATGGCTCGCTGCCGTGAAGTAAATCTTCACTAAGCATAGTCCCTGCCCACTGAGGTATTCGTTCCACGGATATTAGGGTCTGGCAAGTCAGTGACGGAGTTGACGGGTAAGTCTCGGCCACCTAAGACAGGGCAGTCCCGAGTGGGGAGGCTGACCCAGAGACGGGTAAGAGTTTGAGCACCGCCCTCCTACAGGCTCAGGCCCACCGTGAGATCCCCAGATATGGGGATTACGTAGCCTTTCCAGGGACTTCTACCAACTTTAGAAAAAATAAAAAAGGGGGAACTGCAGAGAGCTGCGATGTGCCGCGCCCTAAAGATGGCGCCGGTTTCCGCCTTCCACCAGCCTGATGGCGAGCGCTCTCGATGATAAACAAATCCATATTTGGCTAAGATCGCTGATCTGGCTTGCTTCCGCATACGTGGGCCTCTAAGATAGCACCACGTGGCTTTACTTGATTGGCTGTTCATATAGTATTTAGCCTGTGGGTTGGGTCTGCCCGGGCATTCGGAAGACTGTTTTCAAGGGACCTGAATAAACTGCTGGAGAAGAGCTTTTGCGAGTTGCGTCATCCTTGCTGGTCGAGGGGGACGCGACACCCTAGTATAAATTTGAAAACACAATACCTGGTGTGTCTTGTATTTGGACACTAGACATAGGTTGCAATTGTTGTTGAGTACCCATATCAATACCTTCCCAAGAAACATCCATAAACTCAATGCCTGAGATGTCCTGTGTTTGGAGATTAGACACAACTTGTGATTGTTGTTGAGTATCCATATCAATACCTTCCCCAGGATATCTATCATTTCATCATTTGTTATTTCTGGCACTGCAAGAATATTAATTTGAGTACCCCATTGTATAGATGGAGTGTCTCCATCTATAACACCTGGATTTGCAAAAAAATCCTTGAGAAGTTAATCCAATTTTCCAAAGATTAATCCTATTGTCCCTGATCATTAGGGGCCATAAACACCAGTGGTTAACATATAACATTTGTCTGTTTTGGATAATGTAATAAACTCATCTGTGCCCAGATCTAAAGCTGCATTGCCTTCAGTAGGATGCAAAAGTTCAGCAATAGTTAATTTTATTCTTCTTGTCTCTTTGGTTCCCTCTGGTTGGCTGATAGACTACGGTTCATATTTTTTGATAAGGGGCCTTGAATCGGTAGGCTCCTCCCTTCATTTCCCTGCAAGAGGTTACCTGTAATGTCCTTTTTGGATCTACAATCCCGTAAGACCAGTGCTTACCTTTGCCATAACATGTAAAAAATTCTGGAGACCTTGACCTTCCATTGTTATTAGAAACCATTCGTTCCCTTTTATGACCATGTTATGCAGAGTCAAAGCACCTACCATTTCGAGCTCTGAAGTCATTTTGAGCTCTGGAGGTTTCAACCATACAATATCTTTGAAAATGACCAAATTCACCACACTTAAAGCAGCTATTAAGACCCCTAGCAATGGCTTGTACTATGATACTAGCCTGATGCTCCTGAAAACCAATATTAGTTGTCTCTCTTATCCAGTCATCTATTGGGGCTCCTTGAGCTTTCAATGATCTAATTGCCCTTTGACATTCAGTGTTTTCATTTTCATATGCCAAGGAATTTATCAAGTCCTGGCTGGCATCAGGGTTGTCTACAGCTGTCTCCACAGCTGAGGTCAATCTCCCTAAAAAGTCTGAGAAAATTTCCTCAGGACCTTGTATTATCTTAGTAAATGAAGTAAATCTTTTCCCAGCCTCAGCAACCATATCTCAAGCTGTAACACAACATTGTTCTATCACAACATCTTCAAATTGAGTCTGTACCCATTTGTTAGCATAAGGTGCCTCACCAAGCATTTGGCCTTTTATAACATTTATTCCCCTTCTTATATTCTGTTGTTCTAATTTTGTTGCTTCATGCCTCAACCATGGCAACCATTGCAATTGCTGACTATCTTCTAGTAGAGCTGACATCAATCCCTTCCAAACTTAGCAAATGACTGTTTTGTATAGCTCAATTACTTAACATTTGCTTAACGAATTATGAATTCCATAAGAAACAATAAACTCTTTAAATCTAATGTGTGTATTGGACATCATGTTAACTCCTGATAGACTTGACTGTTATTACCAGGCCTAAATTGAAACATAACTGGAAAAGCTGATACCAAGAAGCTCATGGTGCATGCAGTGGCTGTGGAGACCTAGCTAGGAAAGAATGTGGCATTTCACCAGTTCCAGTCACCTGCCCTAGAAGATTTTTCTTAAGTTCCTCAATACTTTCTAATTGTGTAGCAAGCTTCTTCCTTCCAGAACTCTCAGCACATCTGTTTCTGTGTCTCCTGGCAGAAAGAGAGATTCCTCTGTGTAAAACCCAGGGTTCGTTTCTCCATCTCAGAAAGTCCCACCTTCCTATACTCTTTCTGCCCAGGTAATTGGCCATCAGTGACTTTTATTAACCAATCAGAGAATGCCTGAGAAGGGGCAGTAACCAGATCTCAGCATTGAAATCAGCCTCGCAGAACCAATGTATTAGACCTTCCTCCAACAACTAGCTCTAGGTTTTGTTGATTCTTTGTATTGTTCTCTTTGTTTCTAATTTATTAATTTCAGCCCTGAGTTTGATTATTTTCTGCCATCTAATCTTCTTGGGTGTGGTTGCTTCTTTTTGCTCTAGATCTTTCAGGTGTGCTTTTAAGTTGGTAGTATGAGATCTCTTCAATTTCTTTTTGAAGGCACCATGAACCTTCCTCTTACCATTGCTTTCATTGTGTCCTATAAGTTTGTGTATGTTGTGCTTCATTATCATTGGATTTTAGGAAGTCTTTAATTTCTTTTTTGTTTTCTTCCCTGACCTATTGGTCATATAGTAGTGAATTGTTCAGTTTCCATGAGTATGTAGGCTTTCTGTTCCTTCTGTTGTTGAACTCCAGCATTAATCCATGATGATCTGACAAAACATAAGGGATTATTTCATTTGTCTTATATCCAGTGAGGCTTGCTTTGTGACCAAATATGGTCAGTTTTGGAGAAAGTTCCATGACATACTGAGAGGAAGATAAATTCTTTTGTGTTTGGGTGAAATGAAAAGTTCTGTACATATGGATTTGATTCATTTGGTTCATGACATCTGTTACATCTGTTAGTTTCATTATTTCTCTGCTTAGTTTTTGTCTTGAGGACCTAGGAGATATTGATGTGTTAAAGTCTCTCAATTAGTGTGTGGAGATAGATGTGTGATTTAAGCTTTTAATATTTCTTTTACAAATGTGGGTACCCTTGTATTTGGGGCATACATGAGTATGAAGTATATTTCCTCATCTCTTTTGATTAATTTGGAAGTGTATTTCATTGGATATTAGAATGGCTACTAAAGCTTGCTTCTTGGGTCCATTTGCTTGGAAAACCTTCTTCCAGCCCTTTACTCTGAGGTAATGCCTAATTTTTTTTTTTTTTTTTTTGCAGAGGTGTGTTTCTTGTATGCAACCGAATGATGAGTCCTGTTTTCACATCCATTCTGTGAGTCTGTGGCTTTTTATTCCCTTTCCTAGGTTTTCTGCCTCCTGGATTGTCTTGATTTGCATTTTCTTTATTGCTTTAATTTCCACCTTCAGGTCTTAAATAAGTATTATTCATTTCCTTCTCTCATTTGATTGTAGTTTTCTGTATTTATTTAAGGGATTAATTCATTTCCTTCACCTTCATTTGTTTGAGGGATATATTTCCTTCTTTTAAGGCCTCTATCATTTTCATAACACCAGAGTTAAAGTCTTTTTTTTTTTTTTTTTGTACTTTAGGTGTGATAGGGTATCCAGGGCTTGCTCCCTTGCAAGCAGTTCTATTGGTGCTTTGAGACAAGAGAGGCAATCTTGGTTAGGGAAGGCACTAAGAAGGGTCTGTAGTACCATCTGAGTCTATGGGTTGTGACTCCTTTGAGAATTTTAAGCAGGATCTTGTCTGTGCCTTTAAACACTGATACTATGTTTAGGGTGGATGAACCAGGGTAGAATGAAGCCAGGAAAATAAGATAGAGCAAGTGGTTCACTGGGCAGTGACAGTAGGAGCGGGGCTTCAGGTAGGGTCTGGAGGAGGTTTTTGAAGAGGGTTAGGGAGTGTGCATGGGATATGGAGGGGTGAGAAAAGATAGTTTTTGTCTAAGCAGCAAGTTTATCTCTTTGTCAAAGAAATAATGGAAGGTAAATAGTCACCCTTGGTTCCCACGGTCTCTTCAGCTGGGAATCTAGCCACCTCAAGATCAAGGCTCTATCATTATTGCCCTGATCATGGCATCCCCTCAGAAAGCTAGGTGAGGTAAGAGGGTCACTTTATCCAGGAGCTTAGGACCAGACCAGACAACATAGCAAGACACCATCTCAAAACATTTTTTTTGCCAAAAATAAAAACTTTTATAAAAGTCATGGATGTGAGTTTTCTGGAATGTCTCTAAGGACACCTAGCCAGTCATGTGCACCACACCCTCTGGGGCAGAATGGGAGGCACACAGTATTTTATGCCCCTTTGTATGCTTTCATGTTACCAGAACCAGAAGCTGGGACATTCCAGTGTTGCCATGGTTTCAGCTCACGAACCACCAAACAAAGGAGCTGTGACACCACCCCACCATTAATGGGGACCAATTTCAACTCAAGCCTGGGGAAGTGTTAGTATTTCCTGGACACTGAAACTCATGATCCTCTATGGCCCACAATTGGAAAGGAGTAGGGTGAAGCCAGTCCTCCTAGTAACAGGAACAATGGGCATGGTCCCACCCAGATGTCAGAGCCAGTTCCAGACAAAATGTGGGAAGGTGGGTACCAGGGGCTGGCGAGGGTACACACTGATGTTTAATGGAGACAGTGCCAGTGTGGAGAGGGGAGGGGAACGTTCTGGAGGTAGTTGGTGGGAGCAACAACAGGATTCTTGATGAATTTTCAACAACTAACCTGTACCTTAAAGAAAATGGTTGAAGTAGTAATTTTTATGTTGGATGTTCTTTTTCACAATTAAGGTAACAGAGAAGGGAGAAAGAGGTGGCCCAATGTGACCTGGGGGCTGCCACAGAGAGTAGAAAAGATGCCCTGGAATTGCTGAGGTTGAACTGCTCCCACTCCTACTCCCATGAAGAGGTGGATGTTCTGGGCCTTTGGTTCAAAGGAAGAGCTGAGGCTAGACTTTGGTCTAGTACCTCCCCTTATACTACCCTCAGAGATGTCAGTCATGGCTGCATGATTTCTGCACTCTCTGCTTAGGTCTTTTCTGGGAGAGATCTATAATGAATCCTGCTGTCTGGGACTGAGCAATGCTTTTGTAGGGCCCTTTGAGGTTGGACAGTGGTTGGCCAACACAGAGCACCACAGGGCACTAGTAACCTCCATCACCAAGATACAGTCTCTATCAACTTTGTCAGTTTTGATGGTGCACTGGAAACTTCTGGATGGAAGCAGATAGACTCTTGACTGAGCTGAGTTGTCAGGGTTGTGTCAACCTGTCATAGCAGACAGGCTGACTGGGGGATTATGGGCACTGCCTATCACCCTGTCCCAGTGGGCAGAGAGGAGTTTCCAGACCAGCAGAAGCAGCCTCTGGGCCTCTAACAGGTTGGTTGAAAGGTTGGGCTGTGAGGCAGGAGTTGGGTGAATGAGCATACTGGTCCCCAGTCACCTGTCTGGCAACCACTGGCTTTGATTTAATCCTGCTCTGCCTTCTACTCTGCAGGGTCCCTCCTGTCCCTATGCCTCCCCTCCATCTCTCTCTCCTCCCTGACTCTCTGATCTCAGACTTTCTGCAGTCCCACTTCCCACACCCATCCAGTTCAGTTCCTTATCTGGGTCCAGCACAATCCAAGGAACCCATTCCCATGACAACAGGGCAGAAGGCTCTGCAATAGTGACTCTCTCCCATTATAGCTCAATCCAAGTCTTTGTAATTAAATCAGCTGTACTAACATCAAGGGCCAGAGAGAGGGGAGCCTGCCTCTGCCCCACCCACCCCACCTGCTCACTGGAGGAGACAAGGGGACAGATAAAGCTCACAGTATGGTCAGGTGACTTTGGCCAGGTCTCTTGCCCCTGGAGCTCCAGTCTTCCACCTATAAAACAGTATGAGGAACCACATTTATTGCCATGATTAGTGTAATGCTTAAGAGGAGGCCAAGGACCTCCTGATGCCCTTTAATCCACACAGACACTGAGCCCTCTGAAGGCCCTACCTGGCCAGAACTTGGGACATAGAGACCAGCTGCCCAGAGCAGAGGTTGTAGACCATTCTCATAGGCTTCACTGCTTGAGCTGTGGTGTCCTGCATGTAACATACTTTGCAATACCAAATGTGCATTAGGCATTCTCCCCAACAGGGATAGGCCTTTTGGACAGTCAGGGCTACTGTAGGACACAGCAGTTTGGGAGTGGAGAGTGGAGAAAGCAGGGAATAGAGTATAGAGAGGATTGGGACAGGGCTAAAAGGGACCTAGGGAAGAAGTAGGCTGGGTCAGAGGGCACAGCCTGTGGTGATGTCCCAAGACAGGACCATGCAGGGTGCTAGTAAGGGCTGCGAAGAGGTCTGTGAGCATGGGGAAGAGTGAAGGGGTTAGAAGCCGGAGGCCACAGGTCACCACTGAGGTGATAACTTTAACCATTTTGAATACCTCACAATGCCATTGGTTTTTATTTTTAGATTTTCACAAACTCCTCTGGCTATGGGGTGAGAATAAGCAGGGATGTTCAGTAGATATGAGAAGCAACCCTACCCAAATGATCCCCCCTTCCTAGTATTATGTGTAAAAATAGGGTCATTTTCTTCCTGGGCCTCTCAGTTACACAGGTTCCCTTTGTGATCCCTTAAGGCCTGCTGGCAGTTCTCCCCTATGAGGATCAGGATCCCTTTAGTCTGCTGTTGCTTGGAACTTGTATTTCTCCTCCTCCTGAGACCAAAACAAGAACAATATACCTTGAAAGCTAAGGTTTGTAGTGAAGAATAAGTTCCTGTTTGTCCTGTATTAAGTCCCCATACCTTGCTGATTAAGGAAGCCTAGTCTGTTGATAAGTTTCTATTTGTAGTTGGGAATAAGTTCCCATAACCTGCAAATGATATTTTACAGTCTACTTTAAACCTGTGATCCCAACCACATGATGTATATTATTGTTGTTTTGTTATTTCATTTTATTTTTCTAGCAATGTCTAACAGCCAACTATCTTGCCCATGTGAAAACTTTATCTCTCTCATAAAAGGGACCTTCAGAGGCCAGCAGGGGTTGTTTTCTAAAATACCTATTCAAGGAGAGGTAGGTGGCTGGCCAGTCCTGGGTGCATCCCTAAATAGAGATTATCCAATTAAAAGACAATCAAAGATTTGGTTTTTCTCATCATTCTTGGGGTTAACACTTCTCTGCCCCATGGGCTGGAACCCTGCTGATGCTGAACTTTACTTTTGAGCAATGTCTTTTCAGATCATCATCCACTCAGTGCCCATAGGAGCTATCCCCTATCTGGGAGCTACACTCTGTCACTAGCCAGTGTGAACCCTGAATCCTGGAGTCCTGATGGCTGCAGACCCCAGGAAACAAGCACTTCCCAAGTATACCTGCCTTTGCCTTCATTGCAGTAACAATCACCATGGAACCTGTTTAAACGCAAGGCCCTCCACACTAATACTCAGGATGGAACTCCAGCTTGGCTACCTGTCAGCTGCATAACCCTCCTCTTTACCTCAGTTTCCTCTTGATTTGTGTGGAGTCGAAGATTGTGATATGGCAAAATTGCCGACATTCTGTGAAGTTGCTTGTACTCCCTTCACTGGTCTCTTCCTGTTCTTCTAACAGGGCAGTCTGTTCCTGTCCCAGGCCATTTGTACTTGCTGTTCCCACCACTCAGATGTTTTTCTTTAGTTGTCAATACCTCAGAAGATTTTTTTAGGTGACCTGGCCCAGAATACCTCTGCCCATCTCATCCTGTGACACTGCTGTCCTTACCCCATCCAATGGCTCACAGGACCAAGCATGAGCATGATCCTGATGTTGGTGGGGGCCGCACCTGCTGCCTGTGCAAGGCCTTGGAGTATCTGCAGAGAGAAGGGTGATAGGTCACAGGAGAAGAATGGGGGTGTTGAAGCCAGGGAGGTAGTTGAGGTTAGTTCATCAGGGTTTCCTGTTGGAGATGAGGCCAGAGGACTTTATGATCAGAACAGAGGGAGCTTGGCAGTTGAAAGCAGGGCAGGAAAGGAAGACATGGGAACCTCGGTCTGGGATAGCTGGCAATTAATCACCCATTAATAAATTAATGGGTGCACTGGGAGTTGAAGGGTGGAGCCTGTGAAGATGATGTTCATCCTGGAGAAGGGAACACAGGAAGAACAGGTAAGACTTGAAGGTGATAGGATGGTGCAGGTGACAGAGATTAACAGTCACCTAAGTCACCTAAAGACCTGGCTCTGGGCTTCCTTCCTGAGGGAAATGGCCCCAAGTGTGTCTGTGGAGTTATGGCAGCCACATAGTGGTCCTGCAGTAGCACACCCCAACCCCAAGGATGGGAGAGGTGTCTGCATGAACTCAGTTGCCACACTCATTATTTTTCTGATTCATCAACTCTGGCCCTTCATGATGGTGGCTGGTCCAGCAACCCAGTGGGGGGCTCTCGGTTATTTGCTTCACTTCGCACAGGGGCTCCTTGAGAAGCCTCCATGGTCACTGACCAGAGGCTTCTTCCTCCACATCCTCTCCTGGCCACTCTCCACAATATGTTCTGTCATAATCTTGTGCTATTCACTGCTTTTGTTGTTTCCAGGTCTAGCTTGAATGAAGACTGGTTCCACACAAAAGAGGAAGTGGACGTGAAGGTTGTGACTCTCCTTCCCCCCATTGACCAGGTTTTTGAGGCATGAGAAGGCCTTCCTGAGTGCCTTGAACTTATCAGAGCATGAAAAGGTCTCATGTAAGGCAGGGGGCAGGCCATTGTTGCCACCAGACCTCTCATAGACCTCAAGGTCATATGTGGCTAGCTTTTGAGTGTCTGACAGGACTTTTTGGGCCTCAAGCAGGCTAAAATTTTCAGCCTTCTCTGTCTGGAATTCTTGCTGGATTGTCAACACAAAGCCATTTTGCAATATGCTTCATTTTTTCCCTGATGAAGGGGCTTGACCCTATCCCCAATAACTGATAGCACTTGACTAGAGTGGTAGAGGAAACTGGGTAGATTGAGGCTATGGTCTGGAGCCTCGTGGGCTGTGTGGCTCTGTTCACTTTGCTTCAGGTACTGACTAAAGTGTCCTTCTCTTCTTTCTTCATATGCTCTCCTTCTCCAAAATGTGTTTTTTTTTTTTTGTAATCTTGTGACCATTCACTACTTTTGGTGTTTCAAGGTCTAACTTAAAAGACTGATGGACCAAAAAGAAAAAGGTAGTGGAAGAGAAGGTGGTAGAGCTACCCCAACAATGCCCAGGTTATTGGAGGAAGTGAAGGCCTTCATGAATGCCTGAAACTTACCGAAGCCTGAAAAGACCCCAAGTAAACCAGGAGATAGGCCATGGTTGTCACCAGCCTTCTTGTAGACCTAATGGCCATATACCAATCACTTTTTAGAATCTGTTTCCACCCTACAGCCTTGGAGATTTGGGGGTGTGGTTGGATAAGAATGATCTCCAGAGGCTCATATATTTGAATGCTTAGTCATCAAAGAGGTATGGCCTTGTTGGAGTAGGTGTGCCACATGGGCATTGAGGTTTCAAAAGCCCAAACCAGGCCCAGAGGCTCTCTCTTCCTGCTGCCTGCTGATCTTCATGTAGAACTCACAGCTACCTCTCCAATACCATGTCTGCCTCATGTTGCCATACTTCCTACCATGATGAAAGTGGGCTAAATCTCTGAAACTGTAAGCAAGCCTCAATTAAACACTTTCCATCATAGTAAGAAATGTGTGGTCATGATGTCTCTTCACAGCAGAACACATGACTAAGAGAGCACCTTGAGTCCAAGAGACCCAGATGTCCCATCAACTACCAGAGGGGATCCCACCCAGAGTACCCACCCAGGCCACCAGGCTGACTTACAGGCTGTTGCTCGACCACACTGCTTCTCCTCGTATGGACCTTTGGGCCAGGTTAACCACTCAGCCTCATAGTTGGCTGACTTTACTCTCCTGACCATGGCTTTCCAAGTCTTGCAATTGCCCTGAAGCTCCCAAGAGGCTTCCAAGCAAACAAACAAAACCCCAAATAACTGCTATGTTTTCCAAATAATGCCCATGGGACTTCCGTTTACATCAGAAAAGCTGCATGCACCACTCTGCTCTTCATGCAGCACTGCTACAGCCAGGCAAGGTCCTGAGCATCTTCTTTGCCCACCACTCTCCTGTGCTGAGGCTGTTTGCCTCCTCATTTTACAGGTTGAAAGTACAGTTTGCAATTCATATGAATGTTGAGTCAGATATAGAACTTTAAACTCATGGAGATGTTTAGATAGTAGAATGTTAAAGTCAGGTACCAAATACATATGGACTGGTCATTGGGAATGTACGTTAAGCCATATAACCCTCATAACTGTGGTCTAATTACCTCTGTTGTACTGTATTGTATTTATTATTATAAGAGAAAGAGCCATTTGTTGGACTGAAAGGAGAAACTGTAGGGGGAAATAAAATATACCTGAAACTTAAAAGAAAAAAAAAGGGAAGAGGATGGGGGTTGAGGGTGGGAGGGTGGGACTGGAGGGGGGGAATAGGGAGGGGACTGCAATTGAGATGTAACTTGAAGAAATAAAAAATAAAGGAAAATAAAAGTAAGTACAGTTTGCCCACCCACACAGTGAAAAGTGGCCTTACACTTTCAGAAAAGGTTAAAGTGTTTTCAGTATCTTTTAAATGTACAACAGTGTGCCACAAACAAACTCCTCAGAGTTTGGTGAAAGGAACAGCAAGGAGAGGACACACACAGCTTCTACTCCTGAGGAGAGGGTGGCATGAATGATGTCCCTCAAAACAGTCTAGCATCTGTTTTTATTTTTTATTGGACCTATGTAAACAATTTAGTTAACTAGTGGTTTACCTTTATATTTAAGGTGCAATTAATCTTTTTCTTTGGTGATGTTTATTTCTTTTTTTTAATTTTCAAGTTTTAGGTGTTTTGTTGAATATAGAGCTTAATCAGCATGACAATATGATTTTTTCCTTGAAGCATTTCAAACAAATATCCCAGGAGAGCACCTTTCTAATCTTCCCTACTTATTATGAAATCGCTGTGTAAGTTAATAAGCACATTTGTTAAATACATTGTTTGCATGGAAAAAATTCTGAATTCTAGCTCCTAAAAGGCTGTTGGGTTTTATATTGTGAGAATTACTGAACACAGTGTAAATATAAAAATACAAAAATAACTCCATGCTTCTTCACCTCCTCATTGCAGTAACCTCCTTAACTGGAAAAACCTTATACCCCCTCTTCCTCTTCTGTTTTTCACTTATTGTCACCTTGGAGTATTTGGAGATTATGGATATGAATGGAAAATAATTTCAGATAATCATTAGCCCACATACCAGTAACTTATATTAAAAAGTAGGATGGAATCGTAAAGGGCTTTTATAATACAATATCATTGTTAAAAATCAAAAACAGAAACAGAAAAATAAAAAAAGAGGCCAGCATGGAAGGGACAGTAACTGAACAAAGTCATGCATGAGGAGCGATGCCTTTGGCCGGGTAGTAAGGCAGAGATAGCCATGATATCCTGCCATCAGTCCTCCCACCAAGCTCCATATAACAGAATGTGCGTGTGTGCATGAACAAGCAGACGGATACACACACACACACACACACACACACACACACACACACACACACACACA
>CAJQZJ010000353.1:276044-307484 GCA_907164525.1 Lophiomys imhausi | reverse complement strand
ATATATTTATCCCTCTCAGGTCTCTGAGGTGGTTGAAGAATAGACAGCTAGAGTCTCATAGTTAAATTTTGAACTGTTTAGGAATCAAGAGGGTGTTATAGATCTAAGAAGATACTCTTAAAAGTGTGTTGCAAGATAGTATGAATGTTGAGTCACATATAGACCTTTAAACTCATGGAGTTGGTTAGATAGTAGAATGTTAAAGTCAGGGGCCAAATATGTATAAACTGGACATTGGGAAGATATACTGGGCCAATTTACTCTCATAAATGTGGCATATTTATATCTATTGTTTTGTATAATACTTACTGTTATAAGAGAAGGAACCATCTGTTGGACTGAAAGGGGAAACTTCTGGGGGGAAGAGGGTGGAAGGGCGGAATAGGAAGGGGGAATAGGGAGGGGTTTGTTACTGAGATGTAACTTGAAGAAAAAAAATAAAGTATTTAAAAAAAATCAGTAACACTGGTGTTGACAGTTAAAAATCTATAAACAGGTAATCTTAACAATGTGACATGATGCCACATTGGGATAAACCAACCAAGTAGGAAATTACTCCTCCTTGCTATGAAGCCAAACAAGATAATTCCTCCTCTATGTTTGATAATCAGCATCAACCCACAGTTCCTTCTCTTCCTCCTCAGTCTCTTTGGGTTCCCTTTCTCTCTCCACAGTGACAAGTTGCCCACGGAGGCAGTCACCACCCAGGACCCTAAATGTAATTACAATAACACAGGGGGTGTCTTTGCTAGAATCTATTTGTAACTTGCCATCATGGCTAGTGTTTGCAAAGCTGCCCTTAAAATGGTAAATTATGAAAAAAATCCAAGGGGTCGTCCAGGACAAACATGATAACCCACCTCAATTCCTAGAATACTTTACAAAACGCCTCTTAACAATACACCAATCTGCATCCTGAGACCTCAGATGGAAAACAACTCGTGAACTGCTTCCTTTTTCAGACTTTCCCTGACATTAGGGCCAAACTTAAACAGCTAGAGAAAAGACCCCTGATTCTACAGGTAGTAGTCTCAGCCATGGCTTTCTAAATGTATCTTGGGAGAGATGAAAAAGCTTGAAAACAAAAGTACTTTAAGATGGCTAAGGCCTTTCAAATGGCCACAGCAGTTTCCCAGGTTCCTAAAGTCCCAATATCTCTGGGTTCCTGATTAAAATACTGTCAGGAGGGTCATTCGGCCTAGGTCTGTCTGTCTATGCTCATGGTGCCATCAAGAGGGACATTGGACTATTGACTGTCCTCATGGCATGGGAGACATCAAACCCAGATCATCCTTCAACTGACCTCCTAGGTCTGGCTATGGATGACTGAGGAGACTTGGTCTCCCTTGTCCCAATCACTGCTACCTCCTAATAAGGAGCCTTGGGTAGTCATCACACTGTACCAGGGTGATACATCTCCTTCCTTCTGGACACAAGGATTATTATTATTATTATTGTCTTGGCAAAGTTTTAAAGACCTACCTCTCCTTCCTCTACTGTCAGAGTAGGAGGACATCCTTGCCAGTCTCACCAACCCCCACCAAATCTTTAGAGGTATGCCCCTTGACCATTCCTTCCTGTTAACACCAACCTGTCTCATCTCCTTGCTAGGAAGGGACTTCCTAGTCAAAGTAGGAGCCTCTATTTTGCTTCCTGCACCTGCTTGACCAGCTTGACTCAAGCTTGTCAGCCATCCTCTCCTCCTTCTCCTCCAAACTACACATTCTGACACCTTTCCCCTTACAGGCTTCTTAGTTAGCTCCCTGGGTGTGAGAAACCCAAAACTCCACACATCATATCCCTCTCAGCATTCAACTACAACCACTCCCAAATGTATCACCCAAGCTCAATACCCTCTCTTTCTCTCACTCCACAACTTCAAGGGACTTAAGCCTCTTATCTCTGACCACTTTAGAAAGAATATTCAATGCACCACTTCTTCCTCCTTTAATACACCCATACTCGAAGTTAAAAAGCCCAATGGAACCAATCACTTGGTTCAGGATCTCCAACTTATCAACTCATAAGTGGTTCCCCTTCATCCTATAGTACCCAACTCCTATACTCTCTTCTCTACCATTCCCTCAGATACCTATTTCTCTGTCCTAAATCTCAAGGATGCCTTCTTTTCTATTCCTCTGCTATCCCCTGCCCCAGTCACAAAGTATCTTTGCTTTTAATTCTACTGACCCAGACACCCACCTTTCTACACAGCTTACTTGGACTGTCCTACCCCAGGGGTTCTGGGACAGGGCACCTCTATTTGGCCAGGCTCTGACCTCTAACTTATTCTCTTTGTCTCTTCCTAAATCCAAGCTTATGCATTATACAGATGATCTTCACCTTTGCTGCCATTCTGTGTCTGGTGGGGAATGCTCAGCTGCAGATCTGCATCTGATATCAGGGTAAAAACATGTTCCTCTGGAGAAGACCCAGGATAGGTCCTTCCAGGCAGAAAAGGGTGGAGCACAGACCTGGAGATCTGTACCCTCAGGATATCCAATCAGGGCAGAAATTAGCCCACACTGTGTAGTCTGTCCCTGGAAATTATCCAGGCAGACACCTGTGCTTCATTAAACTTTCTAACTGGGAACATAGGTCCAGCTGTCCTCTAAGGTCTAGTTGTCTACACCTCAGGTTACTAAACTTGGATTGGCTATTATTCTAACTCACAAGGCCATTACCCTAGATAGAAAGCACTTAATTCAGTCATTCTGGTACCCACCATGAAGGACAAAATTCTATCCAACCTAGGAATGGCTGGCTTGTTATATTCTTGGATTCCTTCTTTCTCTCTTCTCTCAAGCTCCCTATATGAGGTGGCCCTTGGCCCCTCACATGAACCTCTTCCTGCATCCATTACCAAGCTATTTCATACACCTCAATAGGACCTTCTCCAGGCTCCAGCCCTACATCTTCTAGACTTAACTCACTCCTCTCTCTTTGTTACTGAAAAGGAGTGATATGTCCTCAAAGTCTGGGGTAACCAACTGGAAACTTCCTTTGCACCCATTATATACTTACCAAAAGAAATCAGACCATATTTTATCCAAAGATGTCAACTACTTGCTTTTGCAGTAGTTGACCTTTCTATACATGAATCAGAGAAGTTAACCTTCTTGTCACCCATTACTGTCTTCTCTCTTCACTACATGTCTAATCTAACATACACAGGTCTCCAAACACCACCCTGCTCCCAAGTTCTCTCTCTTCAGGTAGCATTAGTAGAGACCACAACACTTAACTCTTTAGGCAAGCCCACCCCTTAATATTTCAAATCTCCTCCTGGGACCAATCTCAGAATACTCTTCATTTCATTCTTTCACTGAGGCTCTAAAAGAATTATTACCCTATTCTATACTTATATGTGAGGGAGCAGTACCCCAGGCCACTTGTTAATGATACACAGATGGCAACTTCTTCCTACATGGAGGAGTATGCAAAGCGGGATATGCTATTTCAGACACCACAGTGGCTGAAGCACGGGCCTTCTGGCCCAAACCACAAAACAACAGGCCAAGTTAATAAATAGTTCTTGATCACAGCTTCCAAAAGCAAATGTGTGGAGAGTTTCTGCTGATAAGGTAGTAGTCTGGCATTTCCAGAAAGCCAGTGAGCCTGATGCTAAAATGATAGACTCTCTTTTTTTTTTCAGTGGAATCCCCTTCCTCCCTCTGATCCTCTAAAGGCATGTCACCTAGTCCAACCCTGATAAACCTTCCCAGGGAACCTGTAGTTCTTCACCACCCCCACTGCCCATGGGATAATTAGGTATTACATTTCCTTTTTTTCTGATAGGACAATAACCAGTGAATCAAACTCATTCACCTCCAAAACCCCTGCCCACTGCTCAAAGATTTATAATGCTCCTGATTCAGAAATAAACTCTCTTTCTCCATGACTCAACCATGACTTTCTGAAGCTTAGCTGTTTATAGTGGGCATGGGAAGGAAGTGTTTGCTCTTCCATACATAAAGAAATTTCCACTGCTGCTGGCTGGCTGGGCAGGCTTGCAAGGGGCGCACACTTCTGCCTGGTTACCATTGGCTAGACCTGCTTGAGATGCATGCTCCTGCTCAGAGATTCTGAGCCTTTGCCACCTCTCCCACACCACCAACCTGTCCACCCAGCCATCCATTTCTTCCCAGATCATCAAAGTTTGGGCCTTCCAATGAAGGAGCATGAATTTCCAGCCTGATACTGGACTGGAAATTCCCTACTGGAAGCCACAGAACAGCACAAAGGGACAACCCATAAACTTTTATAGAGTATCCTTTTCACATTCTCCCATCACATGCAGCTATTTGGAAGGAGTGTGGACTACTAAAACTAAGGGATGGTCCTCAACCAATTCAGTCCAAATTATGGCCCCACTAGAGGCCTTCCTTCTTCCCATTGTCATAAGATTGTATGCTGCCAATCACACCAAGAAAACAGTTTCATTATCACCAAGGGATAACTGAGCTGAAGATGTGGCTAGAGCTGCTGGTCTAGGAGGCCTAGGTGTCTCTTATATGCCACTAGGCACTCTCATTTTACACCCCACATTTTCACCATCATCCCTAGATGATGATGAAATTTTCATCAATTTATCAACAAATTTTATCCTGTCTGTACCAGATCTTTCACACTAATAGCCAGACTTTGTCTCACTTTATTAAAACTTATATACAGTCAACCTCTCAGGATCTCTCCTTTCTAAAGACTGTCACTGCTTCTTGAAAAATTTGCCTCCTCACTCTAGGAGCTGCCTAAAAAGACCTACAACTTCTTTAAGCCCTTCTGGGCCTCTGCAACCTTATTCCTCCTGTCTCTTGGCTCCATATAGAAAGTCTCATGGCTTGTGAGCTTTTTATCTTGTCTCTCAGCTCCCACTGAAACTCATAGAAACTCTCTCCAGCAAAGCTCATTTTGCAGCTTTTCCTCTCTTCCTCTACAGGCTCAAATTTTATTAAAGCTTTGCCTTGTTACAACAAATTACTTGACCTCAGTACAGCTCAAATGAACTTTTGCTTTCATCGCCACCTAGGCCAGAACCGGTATCAGGCTTAAGTTCTGTTATAGAGGGTTCTTTCGGGGAGCTGCCATGTAGGCCCCCAGTGCAAGAGGAAGCTCTTAGCCCTCATGTGACTGATGAACTGAGAGGGGCTGAGATGTAGGGCACCCCACACCTGAGGAGTAGGGTAGGTGGAAGAGGGGGTAGAGGGTGGGAGGGTGGGACCAAGAAGAGTGAAGGGAGGGAGTTGTGATGGAGATGTAGCTTGAAGTAATAAATAAACGTAATATATATATATATATATATATATATATAAAACTGAAAAATAAGTTTTATGTGGTCTTTTTTCTAAGAAAGTTTTTTTCTTTCCACTAATGTATTTTCTTTTTGTTTTAATTTTATTTTTTATTTTTATTTCTTCAAGTTACATTTGAATCACAATCTACTCCCTACTCCCCCCTCCAGTCCCACCCTCCCCCCCTCTTCCCCCCCCCCCCCCCCCCCCCCGGCTTCCTTTTTTTTAAGTTTAAGGTATATCTTCCCCCCCCCCCCAAGGGCTCACCCCTTCAGTCCAACAAATGGCTCTTTCTCTTATAAAAATAAAAAATAAAGAAATCTCATGTGGAAGCTATTGTGTGTCACAGTGTGTACCATAGTATACCCTTTTGTCCATATATATTTACTTGCAAATGTTCATTGCAAGTCTGGTAGGAGGCTTCTGGCTCTGTCACACTGGATCCTCATGAGAATTCTTAGATTTCCTGTTGTTGCCCTGTGTCATGGAGATCCTGCAAGTTTGCATTTGTAGGACCTGCTCCTTCATGTGCTCCAGCAGTTCAAGGATGGGGTACATGTTGTGGTGGGTCAACTCAAAGCTCTATATCTGGAATTAGGTGGTAGCTGAACTAATCAGACCACCAGCTCTCCTGCACTCATATCACCAGGGTGAGCTCTCTACCACTGCCCTGGCTAGTTCATCCAATGATGCAGTAGACAAGGAGTAGAACCAGGTCTCCTGCTCTCATGCAGCTCTTGGGGTGTCTTATGCCCAGGCAACTTGAATGGTGTCAGGCTGGGGTTCTCTAGACCCGGGATTGTCTAAGGCTTATTCTGCCCACCCACAGATGCTACCTTTCTTAAACCTTTTTTTTCTCCCTTTCTTAGTCCTACTCGTTCTCTCTGGGTGTTTTCTGCTGACTTTGTAGCATCATTGTTAGGAACCTGAAGAAGCTGGAATGTTGGTAAAGATTGGGAAGAGCAGGCTGTGTCAGCTGATGTCCAAGTTCTGCAGGACTATCCGAGGCTAGGGAAGTACAGCCTGTGATTGTGGACCACAATGTAGATTTGAGGAAACTTCTGGGGCTGGAGTTGTTGTAGCAGTTTGCAGTTGGTTTGAGATCTGTTGGGATAGATATACTAGGACAGAGGTGAAGTTAAGGGGTTTAGGATATATATATATATATATATATATATATATATATATAAATATACTAAAACTTTTAGTCTCATGGTCCTAGTGGTTGGGGAAGAGGAGTACAAATATTAGGATAATAGGGATATATCCCACCCTCAGGAATAGATAGGTGTGGAAATTTAGGCTGTTGGTTGACAGCTACTTATCTGGCATCCATTTTACCTGTGATAGGTGAATTTAAGGTGATTTCCTGGAGTTTATAGGAATTTTTTTAAGTTTATAAAAGAGATAAAATTTTAGATTTTTGTGTTTTAGTAAAAGTTTGGGAATTTAAATAATAACACAGAGAGAAGGAAAAAATCTGAAAGAACTTTTGATATACCTTAAGTTAGTTTTTCAGACCCATAAATCACTTGCTTGGACCCTCAAAACTTACTTAGGCTTTCATATCCTTAGACCCCCCCCAAAATTTTTTTTTCTTTTAGAGTCACAGGCTTTTATATCTTACTTAAGCTTTTACACTCTCAGACCTTTACGGTTTGAATTTATGTACCTTGAAACATTTTACTAGCCTATAATAACTTCAGGCCTATATACCTTGATGAGTAGGAAAGGCAGGAAGTTGTATAGTAGAGGCAGAGTTAGTTTTTTGACATACATTGTAGGTATGTGTTTGGTTTTGTAAAAAAGTTGTATCTGTTGGACTGAGAGCCAGCTGGGTTTGAAGAAAAGACAGAAGGGATGTAATGGCGGAGAAACCAAGGAGTCTGGGTGCTTAAGCTGCTGCTGGAGCCTAGAGCCCATTGCCAGCAGGCAGGCAGTGACCTCCAGAGCTCTGAAAGTAACTAAGCTGATGTAGTCACCACTCATGTCATAGGTTTTCTGTACAGAACCCCCCCAGTGGGAAGCTGAGGCATAACATCCATCTGTGTGACACCCAAAACTGATGTTAGTCAGTTTCCACTTGCAACCGCTTTTCACCCAAGAATTTACACAACCCTAGGTATAGGTACATAGAAAAGGTATAAAAATCAAAATCTACCAAAAAATAAAGACATTTATTTAAAACACTTCTTTGGTATACATATACTTTTTAATCATCTAATATTAAAGATTACTTGCTTATGAGATCAGTGTGCTTGTTGGTTTTTATGTAAAGAATTAAATCTTGCCCAGTTATTTGATATAGCAGGACGTAGAATGTATTAGATTTTTTTCTCACAGTTGTGATCAAATACATGAGCAAAGCAGCTAAGGAAGGAAGGGATTGCTTAGGCACATAATTCAGGAGCAGTCAGTCATGTCAGGGAAGGTATGGCAGCAGCAATGTGAGGTGGCTGAAACACCGAATCTGTAGTTTGGAAGCAGAGTGTGAGTGCCACTGCTCAGCTCACTTTGCCTTCCATGGGATGGTGCTGCCTGAATTTGAAGGAGAACCTCCCACTTCAACCAACCCAGCCTAGGGACCCCCTCACAGACATGCACAGAAGTCTGTCTCCTGGGTGACCTAGGGCCTGCCAGAGTGACAACATTAATCATCACACACAACATCTCTAACATTTTTCAGAGTTAATATTTGGATTTTCTTTTCAGCAGTGCCAAGAATGCCATTCTGTGTAAACACATAGGACACAGTGGCAGAAGCATGTTTAAGGACAATTCTGAAATTGTTGTAAATTCTGTCCTAATCCCAAGCCAAAGTTCATTTAATGATTTTCATTAGCAAATCAAATGACTATTTTAAAAATCAAACAGTGTAGCACATTATAACCCAAAGGCATACATGGATTTAAGTCTTACATACTGAGGATTGATAGTAGTAAAATACTTAAAAGGCTTTGTTTTCAAAATTAAATAATTGTATTTGTATAAAAGCAGAAATTTTAGGTTGGAGAGTTGTTGGTTCAGTGGCTAAGACTGTCTGTACTCTTGCAGAGGGCATGCATGTGAATTTCAGAACCTACAGAGCAATTGTCTATACCTTCAGTTCCAGGAGATCTGATGGCTTCTTCTGACTTCCACAGGAACACATGTGTACAATACAAATAAAAAAATAAAATGAATATTTTTTTCTTTTTTGACATTTATTTATTACTTCAAGTTAAATATCAATCATAGTCCCTCTCTCCTCTCCCTCTTGATCCCAACCTCTTAGCCTCTTCTCCCTCGCCCTCCTATCTGCTTAAAAAAAACATTTAAGGTGTACCTTTTTCCCCAACAATTCCCCCCTTTTACTCCAATAAAAGGCTCTTTTTCTTTAACAATAAATACAATACAAAACAATAGGAATAATTAAGCCACACAATTATGAAAATTATAAGGTATACCATACATTCCCAATGTTCAATCCATATATATTTGGCAACTGATATTAATATTCTATTCTGTATCTATCTCCATGAGTTTAAAGTTCTATACCTAACTCAGTTTCCATTCTACCTTGCATTTTCAAATTAAAAACATCTTCTTAGATCTAGAACATCCTTTTAATTCCTAAACAACTTAAATTTAACTGTGAGACTATAACTATCTAGTCTTCAACCACATCAAAGACCTGAGAAGGATAAATATATCTGAATATACAGGAAGTGAAGAGCCAGCAGCTTCCAAAACTAAGAAATGACAGACAACTGGCTGCCTGGACAGTCCCCAATTTCTCTCAATACATTAGAGCATCTATCTTCAGGCTTTTGGCCCAGAATCTCTGACAGACATTAACTGTACAGCAGGAATTATGAAGGACTTGCCTATCCTGTCTTGGCAGAGCTAGGCTGTCGACTGACCTGCTTCCAAGTTTTGTCCTTTTCGGATAGCAAACTGAATAAATTTTTAAGAATTAGAAAATGAGCAGAAATTTTGTGCATGCAATAAAAGCCTTGTAGAGGAAGGGAGGGAGGGAGGAAAAGAGAGAGGGAAGGAATGAAAAGAAACACTGAAAGGCAAAATAAAACACACAAACAAACAAAACCTGCATTACTAACATATAGTTCACAGGCTAGCACTTCAGTTCCAGCCGAGGTGTTTCAGACACCATGGTGTGACGAATGCAGCAGAATTGAAGGTGTTATGGGTTCAGAATCAGAGTTGTCATGAGGTGAGTGGCACACAATTGAGTACTGCCAGAAATGCCTTGAATTCACCACACATTTAATTTTGAACTAATTTCTAGTCCTTGGACATTTATAAAACCTTTGTTGTTGCCAAAGGTTTCCCAAGTGTCACATATAGAGTCATGACCCACAGTGTAAGAAGCTGGCTCTGAACTGCCTCCACATTTCCTGTATCAGCTGGTATATTATAAATGCTATGCAAATAGTTCTTATAAGGTGACAGTGTGGGAATGCTCACACCGATGCAGTTGCCTTCTCTGTATAGTTTGCATCCAGATAGACTGTGTTCACAGATTCAGAACCAGTGGACATGGAGGATCTACGTGTTAACAGTCAGCCTGTCTTTGGCATGTGCCAGGCACTGGTCTTGAGGGATCCCCTGTGTTGCACACACAGTCATTCACGTGACCCCTGAGTCCATCCTCTGAGCTCAACATCATAGAGAATGAATAAGAAGCACAGAACAATGGGACTCCGTCCGAGACACCAAGTTTCCAGAGGTGTCTGTCCAACCTTGCTTCTGTATTAGTTAAGCTCTTTCAGTGTAAGTTATGCATACTTCCTCGAGTGTCTTTGTGCATTGGATGGGAAGGGTTCCTGAGCATGAGCATCCAGAGCGATTTCTGGATTTCGCATCCTGAGCTCCTCATTCTCTGGCTCTATCACTTCTCCCTCTGCTGACCTCAGCCTGGTGGTCTTCAGTCTTCTGTTGTCAATTCGGTACTGACTGACTGTGTGCCGATGTCTAATGGGGCACAGTCTATGAGGAGGCTTGAGTGAGAAGGGGCGATTTGCCTGCCTGTCTGGACGCCCCACCCCTGGGAAACAGAGGATCCACAGAGCTTGTCCCAAGTGCATACCTACTGAAGGTTTCTTCGTTTCATTCTCCTGTATTGTACATACACCATTTTGAACCTTCAGGCCTTGATGCACACCAGGGGTCAGCAACTTTTTAAAGGGCAGAGTAGTAGAATCTAGGTAATTGCGATTCTCAGTCACAGGTGACTTGACTCATTCCTTCCAGTTTCAAATCTCAGAAAGAATAAGGTACAGATGACCCAGCCTACCTCCTTTGTACTAATCCTTTGTACCCAAATCAGCAGTCTGTACCGTTGAATCTATACCCACAGGGGGAAGTATTAGCCAAGGCTACATGGAGGACCACATTGACACCAGGCTACCCTTCCAAGAAAGGCATCGGCCTCAGAGTTCAGTTGTATTTGACAGGCTTACACTAAGGCCCATTGTCCAACAAAGCGAGGGCTTACGGCAGACAAGTGACTAGAAGAACAAGGGATGAAAAAAATGCTTGAAGACTAAATAGGTCGATTTTTAGAAAAAAAATATTTGAGGTGGGGGTGCAGCTCAATGGAGCTCTACTAGCATGTGTGAGACCTTGGCTTCTAGAAATCCCCAGAACAAGCGAGTGAATGAATGAAAAACTAAATAAAGCAAGCCACTCTGAATTTTGAATTTTTGCTTTCATCGCCACCTGCAGGCCAGAACCGGTATCAGGCTTAAGTTCTGTTATAGAGGGTTATTTCGGGGAGCTGACATGTAGGCCCCCAGTGCAAGAGGAAGCTCTTAGCCCTCATGTGACTGATGAACTGAGAGAGGCTGAGATGTAGGGCAACCCACACCTGAGGAGTAGGGTAGGTGGAAGAGGGGGTAGAGGGTGGGAGGGTGGGACCAAGAAGAGTGGAGTGAGGGAGTTGTGATGGAGATGTAGCTTGAAGTAATAAATAAATGTAATATATATATAATATATAATGTGTATATATATATATATATAAAACTGAAAAATAAATTTTATGTGGTCTTTTTTCTAAGAATGTTTTTCTCTTTCCATTAATTTACTTATTTGTTCTCCTTACATCCCAATCGCAGTCCCTCTCCCTCCTCTCCTCCTAGTCCCACTCTCCCACTCGCTTTTCCCCATCCCCAAACTTCCTTAAGCTATGCTCCACGTGTGGTTTTATCTGCTACTTCCCAAGTAGATTAATTTAAGTCTGGAACTAGCTGGCCAGCTTTTGAGATATTTGTATTGTGTGTCTAAAACTTTCCATGTTCATAAAACTGGACAATGACTATCCAAGATTACTGGAGTAGGTGTGTGGTGAGTCAGCTTATTATAAATGCTATGTAATTAAAGTCAACCATGACTCTAGGCTATACTGTCAGATTTCTTTCACCTAGCCAAAATTCCTTGTAAACTAACGTGTATTTTGTTTGTTATCAATTGACCTTATTTTAGGAGTACTTTCTTGTATGATGAATTTTATTACTTTTAGTTACTAAAATCGGTGGGCGTGCAGGTTTGAAAGTTGTGATTCCCTTCTAAAATTTTTATTATAAAACTGATATTTTTTATGAGACAGTATATAAAATTTTATGTTTCATATATTTTTACATGAAAACATTTTAGAAGAAACAAAGTTCAGATTACTACAAAGGGAATAAAGGACAGATATTTTAAATATCTTTACATAATTAAAGAATATGTAAAGTAAATATGAAAATACTTTACATTATGGAAGTGGAGAGATGTATTAGAAGTTAGGAGCACTTGCTGCTCTTGAAGATGGCTTGAGCTCAGTTCTCAGGACCCTATTGGGAGCTCACAACTGCCTGTAACTCCAGCTCTGGAGGATCTTATGATTTTACCTGCTCTCTGTGCATATACACACATACACACATGACTCACACACACACACACACACACACACACACACACACACACACACACACCTGACAGACACCTGATTTTTGGAGAGAAGCCTAAGCTGTCCCCTTGCTCCTGCTTTCCACTATATTACCACCTAGCATTTTTGCCACATGACCCTCAATGATATGCCTTGTCCCCTGCCTCTAGGTCATGGTTTATTTTCCTCCTCCAATTCCTCCTAGCAATGCCTAGCTGACCATCATATAATGACATACAGAGCACAGGATGTTTCTCCCTGCACTCCAGCCCTGCTAAGTGGGATTGCATCTATCTTCTATCTACTCCAGTTCCTGGCAGGCAGCCCCCCCCCCCCCAAGACACTGAGACCTCCCATTACAGAATTACGGACCCCTGCTGTCATCAGTCCAGGAACACTGTGACATCTATAACAGGTCTTCATAAACCCTGCCCACATCTTTGTCAAGCCCCATTTACTAAGTTCTTAAATTGCCCATGATTCTCGTGTTGTGTGCTAGTCTGTCCACATCCTGGCTAGGTGTCCTTATCTGCCCAAATCTATGCCCAGGGAAGGTGACAGCTGGGTCATGGACACACAGAAATCAGGGAAACTCCATGCTTTCAACTTGAGACAGTGATGTATTCTGCCAATATTTAAATAATTCTTAAAGATGTATTTATTTTCCCTTTATGTGTACGGGTGAGTGCCTGCATGTATACATGTGTACCACAAGTGTGTCTGATGTCCCCAGAGGCCAGAAGAGGGTGTCAGATCCTCTTGAACTAGAGTTACAGGTGGCTGTGAGCTGCCTAGTGTGAGTCTTGGGAACTGAACTTGGGCAGCCTGCAAGAACAGTGAGTGATCTTAGCTGCTAAGCCATCTCTTAAGACTATTGAGATAATTTGTTTAAATGTGAATTGTAAAGTAGTCTTATTTAAATTCTTAACTAGCAGAACATGTCTTCCACTGTCCTAAAGTAACTTATGTAGTGGTTTGTTGATTACTCCTTGGCCCTCAAAGAGGATTCAGTTGGAAGGAGTGATGACAAACTCTGACCGTAACAAACGCATGTTTTTGTCTTCCTACTTTGTTGCTTTTCAGATAACCAGTAGGTTGTCTCCAAAGAGATTTTGGAGCTGGACTCTTCAGAGAACCAGTGGAATCTTGTTGCTATCAGTGTCCTCATGTGTGACAGCTGTGACATCTGCCTGGTAGCTAACACTCACTCCGCCATCCTCAGATCTAACTGAAGGAGGTGGTGACCACAGAGGGCAGCGAAGAGGAACTCAGGGCTGGAGAAGCCACAGCTTGGCAGCCACGCCTCAAAATGGAAGACCCAGTATACTGTGTGGTGTTGACATTTTCATTGCATGCATAGTGGGTCCTGTATAACCCAACCCAGTACTGAGCAGTGGCATGGTTAAGGAATACAGAGTATTCCCTCAGGGGCATCCTGACCTGTTAAAGTAGATAGGGCATTACAGGGCAGAAAAGCAAAAATCATAATTTGCAGAGAGATGTCCTATGCAGCAGGGAAAAGTAAACTGTAATGTAAAGTTAAAACAACGATAATGGACATGCCAAAGCCATGTTTAGCCCAGTTGGACAGGAACAGTACTTTGCCCACATCCCATCCCTTTATGGGGAATCAGTGTCTAGATTAAGAAGCTGGTCTGAATTTATCTCCTGAGGTCTAGTCTACCAGATGCAACACTGTGTCCTACAAGGCAGACAGCTCAGGAGAATGTCAGTGAGTGTTATCACTAAATTTAGTCTGTCTATTTTCTTGTACAACTCTCTTATGAACATGTATCTCTCATAGCTATACTTTTTAATATATTTTTAACCATACTCTATGTCACTTTTATACATAGTTCGTCTTCCTTCATAAATGTTTTCGTATTACATTTTTCAGGTTAACAGCACCCGTTTTTAAACTTTTTATTTTTGAAGACAGGGGGTCAGGTAGCTTTGGCTGTCACTAAACACTGTATGTAGTCAAGGTTGAGTGTCAGTTCCTAGTCTGGTCTTTCTATTTCCATCACAGCTATCTCTACTATCTCCAGCATAAACTTTAGTTTTTTTTTAAACATCTGTCTATATCCATCTATCTATCTATCTATCTATCTATCTATCTATCTATCTATCATCTATCTATCTATCTATCTATCTATCTATCTATCTATCTATCTATCTAATATATATGATGCTGGGTTGTTCATTATACTCACTGAAGTCTGTGAATTCTGCCTCACTGTCTGTATCACAGTAGTTCTGAAAGCAATCTCTCTTTCTCATCTACAAACCATTGGTAGTCCTCTGATACTACTATATTTTGTAAATTGTCCTCCAGCCCACCCTCCACACCTTACTCAGCCTAGAGAGGAATTAGACTCACTTGAGTTTAACAACTACCTAATAACACAGAGACCAGAAGCATTGTCAGTGAGATCATCTTCCCACTGGGATCAAACTTTTGCCCACAGCCTATGTTTGAATATGTGTTAGATTGCTAGCACAAAACAATACACTATGTTCCCATTCCTTTGTGTTTTTGCATTATGTAGACCAGGCTGCAAATAAACATAATGCATACTTATGTTTGAGAATAATATAAAAATAAATAGTTTTCCCCTGCTCCTATTTGAGTAGATCTATGAATAATAGGAAGGGAAAACTCTTCCCCTCATACTTGGAAATGTTAATAGAACACACACATCATACCAGTCACATATATTAGTGTTGTGAGTCATTTTTATTACTTCAGTCTACTTGGGAGAGCACAGCTGCTGCACACAGAAATGAACATGGCAGTGTTTAGGCTGCAAAGCAGCCTTACACACAGGGGCTAGTGAGGATGCCTTAATAGACAGAAAAACACTGTGGGGGAAGTGGTTAGGAGGAGCCCAGTCAGGATTTGGAGCATCTCACAGTTTGAAGGACGCTCCACTACCATCTTATATGGTGATCTATTTAAAAATTAAGCTATCTAAATTTGGATCTTATATCTCTAGGTGAAGCTAAATTTCCCTCAATTTAAGTCTGGGAGTTAATGTCAGGTATTTATGATTGTTAGATGAGTTCTAAGCTCTTTGAGGTTCTAGATGTTTTTTTATTAGTTGGTTCATGTTTATTCTCTCATTTTTATTATATTTATTTGATTGTTCATTTAGTGTGTGTGCATATGCATATGCACTCTTGTGCATGGTGTCCACAGACATGCAGATGAGCTACCTGTTTGTATACGTAAAATAAATTAATCTAAAAAACAAAATTAATAGTAGGGGCAGGCATTGTGGTGGGTGCCTTTAATTCCAGCAGATATAGATAGATATCTGTGAGCTAGAAGTCAGCCTGACCTGCATAAAGCAAAAACACAAAATAAAAAATCTAAAGGAATAGGAATGCAGTATATTGTTTTATGCCTTGCATTTTCCATTTGAATGATGACTTAGATATAATTTTATATCTGACTATCAAGTGATTTTCTTTTTATATAAAGATTTATTTTTTGTTTTATGAAGATGACTGTTTTGCCAGCATATATGTATGTGCAATTTTTATGTATCTAGTGCCTTCAGTGACCATAAGAGGGCATTGGATTCCTTGGAACTGGGCTTACAGTGATTTTGTGCCACTATATGTGTGCTGGAAATCTAACCTGGGTCCTCTGAAAAAGCAACAAATGTTCTTAACTGTTGAGTCATTTCTCCAGCCTCAAATGTCTCTCTAGTGAGCAGTTAATACTGTTATATATCTGTTGCCAAGTTATTTAGTCTCAGCTTTCCCTTTGCTTCTTCTCACATGCCATATTTGATTGACAGCAACACTGTTCTGTATTGATGTAATGCCCAGCCTGCCTGCTGTCTCGTAAGCCTTCCGAGTCCTCCTTTATAATGGTTTTCCTATTTGTCCATTCTTTTTAACTATCATGCTGCTTCCCTGGTTTAGTCCTTATCATATCCTTGAGGGTCCGCCTCCAAAAATTACATCTCTTCACATCTTGTGCACATATGTCATCTAATTTAGTAATTCTGAGAGTCAGACTGTGACACTCTCCTTTTCTTAAATCCTTCAATGGATTTCCGTTCATTGCTTTAGTAAAATTAGCCCTGATCAATAAATCTAATTTTTAAATTGTGATCTGGAGGTTGGAGAGATAGCTCAGTGATTAAGAGCACTTGCTGCTCTTCCTAAAGACTAAATTCCATAAACACCCATACCAGGTTGCTTATACCTGGGCCTGTACTGCAGTTTCAGGAAATCTGATGTCCTCTTCTGAGACTGAGGACACATACACACACATGGCTCTCTCTCTCTCTCTCTCTCTCTCTCTCTCTCTCTCTCTCTCTCCCCCCTCTCTCTCTCTCTCTCTCTCTCCCCTCTCTCTCTCTCTCTCTCTCTCTCACACACACACACACACACACACACACACACAAAACACACATTGCATTATGGAGAGTTTGTGAAATGCAGGTGACAGGACTAGAGTCTCCAGAGATCAGGTGCATTTTCAGGTGTTTTTGATACCTGAACTATTAGATCACTGGAACTTTAGAATAAAGCACAAATGCATTTATTCTCTGACACAATTTCTCTCTAAGGTATATTTCTACCTCATTTATTTCCTTCCTTCCTTCCTTCCTTTCTTCCTTCCTTCCTTCCTTCCCTTCTTCCTCCCTTCTTTCCTTTCTCCCACTTCTCTTCCCCCTTCTCTTTTTCTCCTCCCACCTTCTTTCTCTTATTATTTCTTTTTTCAGGCCTCCAACTCACAATGATTCTCTTGTCTCACTCCCCCACTGGTGTTGAGAGCTGCCTGCCTCTGCCTCCTGAGTGCTGGGATTAAAGGCATGTGCCACCACACCTTGTTACTAAGGATATTTGGAAAAGCCACAAAGAATCAAATTTTTATTTTTATTTCTTTTTCAAGACATAGTCTCACCATGTAGTTCTGGCTGTCCTGGACTCACTCTGTAGACCAGGCCAACCTTGAACTCACAAAGATATAGCTGCCTCTGCCTTCTAAGTCCTGAGATTAATGGCATGCTGACAATCATAAATTTTCATTTATCAAAAATTATACATAATACAAATGTATCTGTATATATCATTTTAATAAGATTAAGTCATATAGACTGAAAATATTCCTTTCAAGAGCCATAGACAACATAGTAAAAAAAATACATACCAGGTATGAGAAATTACTTTTTGGGTTGTTGGTCAGGAAAGTCCAAGAGACTCCTAAGACAATGCAGGCTATTGTCATTGCCCTTAGTTGGCAGGGGTTGAAAATCCCTATTTGTAGGGGTTAGATAAATTAGATTTAGAAAATATATAGGGGTTTCTGATACTGTCTCTTAATTCGGGGCATGAAGAGCATTATCAGCATGAAGTCAGGAAAAACAGGAAAGAATAGACTGAAAAACAAGGTTGAAGTCAGGAAAAACAGGAAAGACTCAGTAGACTTGAAGAAATAAAGTATCTGGCCTGACATTGTTTTCAGCTGCTAAGTGGGCGGAGCCCAAATTAAGCTGAAACAGAGTTCCTCCTATTTAAGGACAGTGCATGGAGCCCAGAAGGAGAAGAGGCCCCTGATGCTAGAGAGCTCCAAGAGTCCTGCTGAAAAAAGTGCTGGCCATCATTTGATGGCCAGATTTCCCTGAAGCAGAAAGGCTGGTGAGCAAAGAAAGCCTGAGCAAGACACCAAAAGGCCAAGGACTAAACCCTGTGGCTCAGCTTTTGCCTAGAGGGGTTTGATCTGTTCGAACAGTGGCCTAAAAGAAATTGTGCCTGGCTTTAAGGATTGAGGCAGAGCAGCTGAGTTCCTGATTCAAAAGAAGTAAGTTGGCCTTCAGACGGCTGGGGTATTCCACAGAGAAGAAAGCATGAAGCCTTATTTAAGGTGAGACTGCAATAACCAACTTACCCGGATGAACCTGCATCTGAGAGATCCAGAAAAAGGACTGCTAAGTGCGTTAAAGAATCTACAACAAAGACTGTGTTCCTGACGACTGAGGACCTGCCCCAGAGACTGTATCATTCTAAAAGGTTATGAAAGTAGTTGTTATAATTATCAATAGGTTTAGTGGATAGGTTAAAGGGGTTGTAGGAATTTATAGGATTAATAGTTAAGAAATTGTTGGTGTTTGTTATAAGTGAATTTAGTAATAAATAAATAAGTGTTAAATAATAATTTAAAAGTTCGATTACACCTATTGCTGAAGATACCATGTGCTTTAGACATAGAATTTAGGGCTGGATTCTGTCTTGAAAGCCTCCTCCCTGAGGGATAACTTTCACAGAACTAAAAGGTGTTATGCAAAATACTCATAGAGGGAAGCAATCAATAGTCCTATGAACTACAACAATCACCAGCATAGCAAGATGTCTCTAAAGACACAATAGGGACCCTCAAGTCTTGGTAGTAACCAGAAGCCATCTAATTGCATTTAAAGTCCTCAGCAGGAAGAAAAAAATCAAGTCTGGTACTGGAAGCCTACTCAGCTAGCAGTGGCTAGTGAGATTATGGATCTTAGAGGAGAGCATACTATTGCTAACTTATTACACGAGCATAATTCCTAATTAGATTCTGGTCACTTATCCTTGTAACCACAGGTAAGTGTAGTTCTCAACCTCATCAAAGAAGCTTCTCTTTGCAACAGACAATGACCACTACAGAAAACCACAAGTGGTAAAAATACAGGGAACAACGGATCATGAGGTGCCCAGCCCCAACTAACACATCTACAATACAGCTCCAGCATTTAACTAAGGCTGCGTCCGTTGCGCTTCTGTGTGCTCAATGCTGAGAAAATTAGGACATATTTCAAACGTCTTTGGTAACCATTTAAGAGTAAAACATCTTAACACTTGTTTTCTGTTAGAGAAATCCATGATTCGTCAAGGTTTGGAAGTCAGGAATTTGCTGACACAGGAGAGTTACTATCACACAAAGAGAAGACATTTGCTCATTGGTAAAGGGGGAATGTAAATATCAAAGGAAGTCAGAGGAAATCATTCCTCCCTTACTTAGGACACAACAGAGTGACTAATGGCATCCAGAAAATATGAGCAGCTAAAAATGAGGCAATAAACTGCCAAGTATATCATTGAAGTGTAAGAGTCTACAGTGGACTTCCTGTGGGAAATGCTCAAACTTAGAATTCTGAACTGTTGGGTGAGGTGTCCTGTGTGTGTGTGTGTGTGTGTGTGTGTGTGTGTGTGTGTGTGTGTGTGTGTGTGTGTGCGCGCATGTGTGTACGCAATGGCATGTGTTTGTGTGTGCAAGTGTGGAGACCAGAGCTGATGCCATGTGTCTTTCTCTATGTGTCTCCACCAACTTTTCTGTAACAGGGTCAGTCACTGAACATGAAGCTCCTTGACTCAGCTAGACTGGCAGCCAGGCAGGCCTCTAGGATCTTTCTATCTTCACCTTCCACTCCTGGGGTTATGGACATGCACCGCCAAGCTCAGCTTCTTATGGAGGTGCCAGGATTCAGAGTCAGGTCCTCATGTTCATGCAGCATACACTTTCCTAATTAAACAATTTCCCCAGAGGTGGGCATCCTTTGCTGATACGACTAATTTTAGGCTCCTTGCCGTGCAAGGGCGAATCTTAATTAACAGTGGAATACTTTTTTGAGGTGGCTCTTTGTTTTTAACTCAAAACAATATATATATATATTTACCATGTACAACATGTTTTAAAAGAATTATATATTGAAAATAGCTAAATCAAACTGATTACCAATAAATCACCTCACATGGTTTAAAAAAAAAACAAAAACACCCTATTTTCCCAGCAAGTATTCAAAAATACAATGTATTGCTAATCACTGTTGTCTGCCCGCTTTACAACAGAGAGTTGATATGTTCTTCCTTCTTAACTGAACTTTTGGCTTCTTTGACTGACATTTCCCTGCCTTCTTCTCAGTGGAATTTAGGTACAAACAAAGTGCAGGTAAGTTTAGCTTTAGAATTACTTTCCTAAATGGAGAAATACCTTCTAAAACCTCTGTCACTCACACTAGAAATATTACTGTCCTCTTCATCCCTCCAGAAGATTTCTGGTGACGTTTTCTCAAAAAGGGGGAGGAACTTTGCATATCCCCTGCTCTTGTGGGCAAGACAGTTATGGAGCTATCCTTGTTTCCAGGCTACATGCAATTACAGACATCCATTAAGAATGTGATAAATTCCCCTGCTTTTATGTGACCTAAATACTGCTGTCACACTAGCTTGCATTCTGACCTTGGCAGTGCACTTCTGGCATGGACAGGGAAATCAAAGATATTACTATTATGGTTCCCAAACATCTGCCCTTATTTGATTGTTTGAAACACTGAATTATTAAATTCTTAGGATAGCTTTTCAACAAGAGTCTAATTTAAACTGTTGACACATTTTAACATCGTCTCATGGGAGGAAAATGTATGTGTCAAATCAATTTTTGAAAGCCATCTGTAATTCTGCAAGTCAGCCAATAATTTGAAAGCATTTCTTTAGTGTTTATAGACACAATTTTAGAGACATGAGGCAATCTTAAGGTCATGAAATAAACTGAAGTGTGTCTTCCCTCCAGCAAACCTTTACCATACAGCTCTCTCATCAAGAGATTTCAGTCTGTAGCAATTCTGGCCATAATTTGTAGCTTTTGGATATAAACTACAACACAGGCTTGTGCGTTGAATATTTGTTCCCTAGCAGGTGATGTTATTTCAGAATGTGGCATAGGTTTAGGAGGCGGGTCCTCACTGGAAGAGGGCCTGTGAAAGGTGTACCTGACTCCATTCTCTCTCTTGTTTTCTTATTTAACATGAGGTGAGGTATTGTCTGCTACATAATACAGCCCCAATGATGTTCAGTCTTACTAAAGGCTTAGAATCAATATAGTCAAGAACCATAGCTAAAACCTGTGAGGAATGAGAATAAATTTCGTATCCTGCTAAGTTATTCTCCCAGATAAATATACACCAAAGGATAGAAAAATAACAGTACAGCACAGTAAGCAAATGCTGGGATACGAGAGACAATTTACTGTATCTGTCAGCCCTACCATCAAAGGGAAAACAAGTACGTTCTACACCATTGTGCTGCTAAGCTGTGAAGCCTTATAGATTTAGGGCTATTCAATGCTGGTTTGACTTAGAACATTTTTTCACTTACTATGAGGTTATTGGAAATAACCACATCTTGAGGTGAACAGCATCTGTATGTGTAGTTTTCTAACATGAGTGCTTAGAAATGTATTCAATGGCATCTTCAGTCTTTTTTTTTTTTTTGTGCTGTGTTAGATTTTATTCTAATTGTATTCCCAACATTTTAAAACACAATCAAGCTTAAAATTTTTAAATTTTAGTCTAGGTAACATGATGACATACATAGTGTAGGGGATCTAAGAACAGACACAAAAGCCCAGTAATTCCTGAAAAAAGTCCAGAGAGCAGATAATGGCAGTCTTCTTGAGGTTTAGATTTATTCATACAGTAGAATGTGCAATGAAGGGCGGATGTTAGACACAGATCCATTAGCCTTGCTGATGAATTGGAATTGGATGAGCCAGGTGAGAGAAAGAGGAATCAAAGGCAATGTTTGCCTACAGCAACTAAGCAGATAAGGGCAGGTATCTCCTGTGATGGGAAGCGCTGGAGGAAGAGATCCAGGTGGGAAAAGAGACTTGGGCTCAGAGTCACTTGTAATCAAAGACTCGGATCAGAAATGTGTGTGTAAACATCAAGCTGGCATTGGGCGCTTGAGTTATCCCATACATTCCCTTTATTGCCAAGGTATTTGAGTTTCTAAGTTAGGCATAGTGTAGAGGCTAGAGAAACTCATTCAACAGTAAAAACAAATAAAAATCTTTTTTGTTTCAAGTTGTTTTGATTTGCATTTCACTAAATATTAGGGACAATTAACATTTTTGAAACATTTCTTAGCCGTTTTTTCCCTTTTTGAGAACTCTCTTTTTAGGTCCCAGGCTTGCTTTTGAGTGGGTTGCTTGGTTTGGGTTTTGTTTTGTTTTTCATTTTTTTTTTTTTTTTTACTTTTTAAAAAAATGTGATATTACACATATTAATATGCCTAATGTTCTCCCCAGTGCTGTGGGCTTCCTCTTCACGCAGTTGATGGTTTCTTTTTTTTTCCCTTTATTTTTTATTTCTTCAAGTTACATCTCAATCGCAGTCCCCTCCCTATTCCCCCTCCAGTCCCACCCTCCCACCATCAATCCCCCATCCTCTTCCCTTTTTTTTTTTCTTTTAAGTTTAAGGTATATCCTATTTCCCCCTACAGTTTCTCCTTTCAGTCCAACAAATGGCTCTTTCTCTTATAATAATAAATACAATACAGTACAACAGAGGTAATTAGGCCACAGTTATGAGGGTTATATGGCTTAACGTACATTCCCAATGACCAGTCCATATGTATTTGGTACCTGACTTTAACATTCTACTATCTAAACATCTCCATGAGTTTAAAGTTCTATATCTGACTCAACATTCATACTAATTGCAACACAATTTTAAAAGTATCTTCTTAGATGTATAACACTCTCTTGACTCCTAAACAACTCAAAATTTAATTATGAGACTTTATCTATCTGTTCTTCAATCACCTCAGAGACCTGAGAGGGATAAATATATCTGATTTTATAGTAAGTACAGGGTCTGCAGCTTCCCAAACTAAGAAATGACATACCAGTGGCTGCCTGGACAGTTCCTATTTTCTCTCCATATATTACAGCATCACTCTTCAGTCGTTTGGCCCCGCTTCTCTGACAGATATTGATTGTAGAGCAGGGGTTATGAAGGACTTACCTACCCTGTCTTGGCAGAGCTAGGCTGTCGACTTACCTGCTTCCAGGTTTTGCCCTTTTGGACAGAATTCTGTCTACAGTTGGGGCAAGGGGGTTTTCCTACCAAGAGATAGGCTTGCGACTAATTCAATCATCTCCCACTGGAGATTCTTCGATGCTCATCTTCTACTTGGAGGAGAATAGGGGGTGCTGTCAGGAGTTGATATGTCTTGATATAAAAAAATCTAAAGTTATGAAAACATCTTTGAATGCCATATTCTGCAGATCTCTTGAGGTTTTTGAAGAGGCCCTGTCTGTCTCTTATATTAGGGTAAGCAGATGTTGCTTGTCTCTTAGCAGGTTTATTTCTGATTAGCTTAGCAAGTAACTATAGTAGGCTGTCATAGTACCTAACAGAATGACCGGCTTGCATAACCATTAGTTTGCATTTCTTAATTATCCTAAACAGTTCCTGACAGTTAGTAGTAAAAGGCCGAAACATCACATTTCATTTTTTTCTTTACCTCCTAACCCTTCCATCCCATTTCTCTGGGGTGGGGTGTCCTTATATAACAGTCCCTCATCTCAGTTGAGAGGTGGTATGAGGGCCAAGAGCCTCTTCATTCATTGGGGATCTACGAAGCAGTACCATCATTGAAAAGTGTCTCATTGCCTGGGAGAGAGAACTACTAAACAAATAAATCAATAAGCATACAATAGATAAAAAAGACTAAAAAATACAAAAAATATAACTAATATATAAAAAATAAATTGTCGCGCCCCCCTTGACCAGCAAGGACGACGCAACTTGCAAAAGCTCTTCTCAAGCAGTTTATTCAGGTCCCTTGAAAACAGTCTTCTGAATCCCTGCTTGTGTCTCTCTGCTTCTCCTCCCCCCAAGCCCTTATATGCCTACTCAAACCCAATCAGATCATGCCACCTAGCGATCCAAGATAGGCTCACAAAAGGAGGAAGCACACCGGGCTAGGCAGCTGCTACCAACTAAGGCTTGTTTACAGCTAAGCTTGAGCTTTCTGGCATCAAGCCAGGCGCCATCTTAGGGTTGCGGCTCACCACAGTTTTGTGGCTCGCCACAATAAATAAAAAATAAAAATTAAAAATAAGAAGTCTATGTCCAAGTTCCCTTTGGTGTGTTAGTTGTAGTATTGATACCTTCTACTATATAGCTAAAATCCTACTATAAGTGAATGGATGCCATATGTGTCCTTCTGAGTCTGGGTTAGTTCACTCAGGATGAGCTTTTCTAGTTCCATCCATTTGGCTGCAAATTGCATAATTTCATTGTTCCTGATAGCTGAATAATATTCCATTGTGTAGATGTACCACAGTTTTTTAACCCATTCTTCGGTTGAGGGACATCTGGATTGTTTCCAGTTTCTAGCTATTACAAATAAGGCTGCTATAAACATAGATGAGGAAACTTCCTTATGATTTCATGAAGAGGCATTTGGGTGTATACCCAGAAGTGGTATGGCTGGGTCCCGAGGCAGAGCTATTCCAAGTTTTCTAAGATATCACCAGACTGACCTCCATAGTGGTTGCACAAGCCTGCACTCCCACCAGCAGTGGAGTAGGGTACCCCTTTCTCCACACCCTCGCCAGCATGTGCTGTCATTTGAGTTTTTGATCTTAGCCATTCTGACAGGTGTAAGATGGAATCTCAGAGTCATCTTGAGTTGAATTTCTCTGATGATTAAGGATGTTGAGCATTTCTTCAAGTGTCTCTCAGCCATTAGGGATTCCTCCTTTGTGAATTCTCTATTTAGCTCTGTCCCTCATTTTTTGATTGGATTATTTGGTTTCTTGGCATTTAATTTCTTGAGTTCATTGTAGATTTTAGATATTAGCCCTCTGTCAGATGTGGGGTTGGTGAAGATTTTCTCCCAGTCTGTAGGCTGCCGTTTTGTTCGAATGACAGTGTCCTTTGCCTTACAGAAGCTTTTCAGTTTCATGAGGTCCCATTTATTGACTGTTGATCTCAGGTCCTGAGCTGTTGGTGTTCTGTTCAGGAAGTTGTCGCCTGTGCCAATTAGTTCAAGGGTTTCTCCCACTTGTTCTTCTAGTAGATTTAGTGTGACTGGCCTTATGTTAAGGTCTTTGTTCCACTTGGACTTAAGTTTTGTACAAGGTGATAAGTATGGGTCTAACTTCATTCTTTTACAAATGGACATCCAGTTGGACCAGCACCATTTGTTGAAGATGCTGTCCTTCTTCCATTGTGCCGTTTTGGCTTCTTTGTCAAAAATTAGGTGGACATAAGTGTGTGGGTCTATTTCTGGATCGTCAATTAGATTCCATTGATATACTGGTCTGTTTCAATACCAATACCATGCTGTTTTTACAGCTATTGCTCTGTAGTACAGCTTGAAATCTGGGATGGTAATACCTCCAGATGTTTTTTTATTGTACAGGATTGATTTAGCTATTCTGGGCTTTTTGTTGTTCCATATGAAATTGAGACTTGCTCTTTCCAAGTCTATAAAAAATTGTGTTGGTAATTGATAGGAATTGCATTGAATCTATATATTGCTTTTGGTAGGATGGCCATTTTTATTATGTTGATCCTACCTATCCATGAGCATGGGAGATCTTTCCATCTTCTAAAGGCCTCTTCCATTTCTTTTTTCAAGGTCTTGAAGTTCTTGTTGTACAGGTCCTTTACTTGCTTGGTTAGAGTTACCCCCAGGTATTTTATGTTGTTTGCGGCTATTGTGAAGGGGGTTGTTTCCCTTATTTCTTCCTCAGCCCATTTGTTTGTTGTATAAAGAAGGGCTTCTGATTTTTTTGAATTAATTTTGTATCCAGCCACTTTGCTGAAGGTGTTTATCAGCTGTAAGATTTCTCTGGTGGAATTTTTGGGGTCGCTTATGTATACTATCATATCATCTGCAAATAGAGATAATTTGACTTCTTCGTTTCCGATGTTTATCCCCTTGATGTCCTTTAGTTGTCTTATTGCTCTAGCAAGAACTTCAAGTACTCTATTGAAGAGATATGGTGAAAGTGGACATCATTGTCTTGTCCCTGAGTTTAGAGGAAATGCTTCAAGTTTCTCACCATTTATTTTGATGTTGACCACTGGCCTGCTGTATATTGTCTTTATTATTTCTAGGTACGGCCCTTCTATGCCCGTTCTTTCCAGAACTTTTAGCATGAAGGGGTGTTGAATTTTGTCAAATACTTTTTCTGCATCTAGCGAGATTATCATGTGGTTTTTTTCTTTCATCTTGTTTATATGGTGAATGACGTTGATAGATTTTTGTATGTTGAACCATCCCTGCATCCCTGGGATGAAGCCTACTTGATCATGGTGTATGATACTTTTGATGAGTTCTTGAATTCGATTTGCTAGTATTTTATTAAGTATTTTTGCATCTCTGTTCATGAGGGAGATTGGTCTGAAGTTCTCTTTCTTTGTTGGGTCTTTGTGTGGTTTAGGAATCAGAGTGATTGTGGCCTCGTAGAATGAGTTTGGCAATGTTCTTTCAGATTCTATTTGGTGAAAGAGTTTGAAAAGCATTGGTGTTAGCTCCTCTTTGAAAGTCCAGTAGAATTCCGTGTGCTAAAGCCATCTGGCCCTGGGCTTTTTTTGGATGGGAGATTTCTAATGACTGTTTCTATTTCCTTAGGGGTTATAAGGCTGTTTAATCTGTTTATCTGATCTTGATTTAGCTTCGGTAGGTAGAATCTATCAAGAAAATTGTCCATTTCACTTAAGTTTTCAAATTTGGTGGAGTATAGATTTTTAAAGTAGGATACAAATATTCTCTGGATTTCCTCAATGTCTGTTGTTATTTCACCCTTTTCATTTCTGATTTTGTTGATTTGTGTTTTCTCCCTCTGTCTTTTAGTTAATTTGGCTAAGGGTTTGTCTATTTTGTTGATTTTCTTGAAGAACCAACTCTTGGTTTCATTGATTCTTTGTATAGTTCTTTTTGTTTCTAAGTTGTTGATTTCAGCCCTAAGTTTGATGATCTCCTGCCTTCTGCTCCTCTTGGGAGTGTTTGCTTCTTTTTTTTCCAATTCACCCAGTTTAGCTGTTAATTCGCTAATATGAGCTGTCACAATTTTCTTTTTGAAGGCACTTAATGCTATGAACTTTCCTCGTAGCACAGGTTTCATTGTGTCCCATAGGTTTGAGTATGTTGTATCTTCATTTTCGTTGGATTTTAAGAAGTCTTTGATTTCTTTCTTTATTTCTTCCCTCACCCAGTGGTCCTCTAGTAAAGAGTTGTTCAATTTCCATGTGAGTGTAGACTTTCTGTTGATTCTTTTGCTATTGAAGTCCGGCTTTATTCCATGGTGGTCTGATAAGATACAAGGGGTTATTTCAATTTTCTTGTATCTGTTGAGGCTATCTTTGTGTCCAACTATATGGTCGATTTTGCAGAAGGTTCTGTGAGGTGCTGAGAGGAAGGTGTATTCTTTTGTGTTTGGGTGAAACGTTCTGTTGATATCTGTTAGGTCCATTTGGTTCATGATCTCTGTTAGACTCATTATTTCTCTGTTTGGCTTCTGTCTTGATGATCTGTCCATAGTTGTGAGTGGGGTGTTGAAGTCTCCCACTATTAAAGTGTTTGGATCTATGTGCCATTTAAGTTGTAAAAGGGTTTCTTTTATAAATGTAGGTGCCTTTGTATTTGGGGCATAGATGTTCAATATTGAGATGACCTCTTGGTGTATATTTCCTTTAATGAGTATGTAATGCCCTTCTCTGTCTTTTTTTATTAACTTCAATTGGAAGTCTATTTTGTTTGATATTAGAGTGGCTACTCCAGCTTGTTTCCTGGGTCCATTTGCTTGGAAGACCTTTTCTCAGCCCTTTACTCTGAGATAGTGTTTATCTTCAATAGTGAGGTGTGTTTCTTGTATACAGCAAAAAAGATGGGTCTTGTTTATGGATCCAGTCTATAAGTCTGTGTTTTTTTATTGGCGAGTTGAATCCATTGATGTTGATGGATATTAGTGACCAGGGCTTGTTATTTCCCATTATTTTGGTATAGCTGGCTGTCTTGTGTTTCTCTTTTGTTTAGTTGCTGTGGAGGTTTCTATTTCCTCTGTTTTCTTGGGTGTAGTTATCTTCTCTGTGTTGGAATTTTCCTTCTAGGATCTTATGTAGGGCTGGGTTTGTGAGGAGATGTTGTTTGAATTTGATTTTGTCATGGAATATCTTGTTTTCTCCTTCTATGTTGATAGAGAGTTTTGCTGGGTATAGTAGTCTGGCTGGGCACCTCTGTTCTCTCAGGGCTTGTAGGACATCCGTCCAGGCCCTTCTAGCTTTTAAAGTTTCTGAGGAGAAGTCAGGTGTGATTCTGATGGGTCTGCCATTGTATGTGACTTGGCCTTTTTCTCTTACAGCTTTTATTATCCTTTCTTTGTTCTCTACATTTTGGAGTTTCTATTATTATGTGGCAAGAGGAGTTTCTTTTCTGATCTAATCTGTTTGGTGTTCTGTAAGCCTCTTGGATTTTTACTGGCATGTCTTTCTTTAGGTTTGGGAAGTTTTCTTCTATGATTTTGTTGAAGATATTTCCTGGACCATGGAGTCGGGGGTCTTCTCTTTCCTCTATGCCTATAATTCTTAGGTTCCATCTTTTCATTGAGTCCTTGATTTCTTGGATGTTGTGGGTGAGAGATTTTTTAGCCTTCTCATTTTCTTTGGATGTTGTACTGATTTCTTCCATCGAATCTTCCATGCCTGAGATCCTGTCTTCCATCTCTTGCATCCTATTTTTCATAATCTCATCTGTAGTTCCTGTTCTCTTCTCTTGATTCTCCATTTCCTCTTTTAACTCTGACTGTGTTTTCTTTATTGTTTCCTTTTCTATTTTCATGTCTTGAATGGTAGTGTTCGTTTTGTACATTTCCTTCTCCAGTTTGCTTGTTTTTGTCTGGTGATCTTTCATTGCTTTATCCTTTTCCTGTTCAAGCTGGGTCACTTTGGCTTGGAGCTCTTTAATGATGTTATTCGTTGTTTTGACTTGTAGAATTGTGGCTTCTTTGAATTCCTTCATAGTTTTAAGTTTTTCTTAAAGGGACTTTATCACTTTCCATAATGTAGAATTGTCATCGTTTTCATGTGTTTCAGTTGTGGTGAGGTGGTTCGGGCTGGACGGAATAGCGTTGCTTTCTTTTATTGGAGACATTTCGCTCTTTTTTTTTTTTTTTGTCTCTGGCCTCTGGCCATGAGGAATTTTTTTTTTTTTTTTTTTTTTTGCTGTCTTCTGGACTTGGGTCCAAAGGGGGCACTGTGGTGTAGGAGTTGCCTTACTCCACCCCTATAAGGTGAGTCATTCAGTCCCGCCTCCCAGGTGGGGACCTAATTAATTCAGGTGGCGGAGCTGTGCACAAGTAAGCTCTGATTCCCCGCCGGAAGGGCCCTTACTAGTACAAAAGTTCGATATAGGACAGTTTCAAATATCTCACAGTTTGCCTGAGGTTGGTTCCTGTAGGGGGTAAATCTGCAGTTCAGCTCCAATAGCCTTGCCGCTCCCGAGGCTTGGAAGCTGGCCTGTGATGTCACAGACTGGGATCTGAAGGCGCTTTGCAGTGGAGCTACTTCACTTTCAAGGGTCACAACCTTTCCCAGATAATTGGATCGTCTGTGTGAGACCTGGGAGTGCCCAGCAGGGTGGGGATTATCTCTGTGTGGTTTCTGAATCTGCCAGCTGGGTATTAGGTTGGAACTTACCTACCTACCAGGGATTTCTCCTTTTGTGGGGATGGGTTATCCCGATTCCCGGGTCCAGAGGCTTCCTAGTGTGTCCGAGAGTGGAAGGGGCTTCCTGCCCAGGCATCTTCCGTGGTCCCTGTGTAGCTGGGTGAGATTTAGAAGGGGTCATGCCCTTTGTACAGAGTCCTGCAACACTTGCTGCCTTGTGGCCTTGTGACTGTTGACCATGAAATCAAAATATGTCCATGCCGGCCGCCGCCATCTTGGATCCCCCCAGCATCTTCAGTCTTAAGGGAAGGGATTCCTCCTTTGTGAATTCTCTGTTTAGCTCTGCTCCCCATTTTTTGATTGGATTGTTTCGTTTCTTGGCATTTAATTTTGAGTTCTTTGAATTATGGATATTAGCCTTCTGTCAGATGTGAGGATGGGGAAGATTTTTTTCCCAATCTGTAGGTTGCCGTTAATAACTTTCTGTCTTCTTTCTTCCCACTCATCCTTCTTGCTTCCTTGATAAGATCTTCAGGCTTTTCTAGAACTTACTATGTAAGAATGTAGCTCAGGCTGACCTTGAATTTGTGATTTGGTTGCCTCAGCCTCACAAGTGCTGGTATTTTAGTTGACATGCAATAGTTCTACATATCTGTGATATAATAAGTAATGGTTTGGTACATGTAAACAGTCTGTAATGACATAAAAGTAGCTAGCATTTTCATCTCTTTATGTATTTATTATTTCTTGGTTTGGAACTTTCAAATTCCTCTCTCCTGCTGATACATAAAATAAATAAAGGTTCCTGTCTGTAAGAGTAACCTTCTGTAACCTACTTATTATGGCTAACCGCAATTTGCTAGCCATTATCTGAATTTTGTCTGCATTCTCCCCCTTTCCTAGCTTCAAATCACTACTATTCTATACTTTTCAGATCACTTAGTTTTTTAAAAATGATACATTACTCTTTCATAAAAACAGAAACAAAATATACTCAAAATGAATTGCTTTGTCCCACTAAATATAACTATAATGACTTGTTTCAGCTGCTGGTAGCTGTTTTCCTACATGTTATCTTCTATTTTCATCAAAACCACTGTTGATGTAAATTTCTTCAAAGAATCCAGCAGAGAAGACAGTTCAGCAGGCAGGGCCTGATGTAGCATTGCAATCTGGAGTCCAGGAGATGTTAACTTTAGCTTCCAGAGAGGTGACAAACATCTAGCCCACCTACTCCCACCAATTACATTATAAACAGTAAAGAGAGATTTATCACTGCCTCAGATATTTTCTTTTCTTTTGGAAAATTTCAAACACATATACTAGTGCAGGTATCCATGAACCCTGTACCCAGATAATGTCTTTCTTTATCTCTTTTATTAGAACATTTTAAGACTCATCTGGAAAATCATCTGTAATTCTTCTAAGTGATAAAGAAACTTTACCACTCAGTGTGAATTGAAATTTCCAGGAAGAGATACCACAGCTGTGCTAAAGTTTCTACAGGGAGATTGACAATGATGGTGGCATGTAAAAACATTGCAGACCAGAGTCAAATTTAATCTCTTCAAAGGCCATATACAGCAAGTCCTTATGACTACTGAGAATCCCTCAAATGATTATCCAATACCATATTGTCAGTCCTGAAATAATGTAGAAGCAAGTAACATTATATAGTCTGAGCAGCTTTTATGTATATATTTAGAACACCCCCAACACACACACACACACACACACACACACACACACACACACACACACA
>CAJQZJ010000353.1:244101-276034 GCA_907164525.1 Lophiomys imhausi | reverse complement strand
CACACACACACACACACACACACACACACACACACACACACACACACTTAAAGGAATAGAGGCCATGAATGTGAGAGAGAGCATGTTGGGGTACATGGGAAGGATGTGAAGATGGAAGGAAGAAGTGAAGTGACTATGTTTTTTTTTTGTTTTTGTTTTTTTGGTTTTTCGAGACAGGGTTTCTCTGTATAACAGCTCTGGCTGTCCTAGACTCACTTTGTAGACCAGGCTGGCCTCGAACTCACAGAGATCCACCTACCTCTGCCTCCCAAGTGCTGGGATTAAAGGCGTGCGCCACCAACGCCCGGCTATGTTTTTTAACTAAAAAAATGGATTCTTTACAAACCACTGCTTTTCACCAAACCAAAGCCAAAGACTGTTATCAGACAGAATCTGAAGCACACAGCAGTGTGCTTTGCTATAACCTGCTTTCCTGTGGCTCCCACCAATGTATCCAGTAAATGTGTTGATCTATGACTCTTTGTTTTGTAATTATTAAAATCTCACATAACCACCTCTGCAGTGGAACACAGTATTTTGGGTCCCATGAATCCATGTTCCTGGGCTACAGTCACTCATGTTTGTCTCCAGCATAAATTCTTACTCCTTCCCAGTGAAACTTGTATCTTTTCATTGGCATCAGAAATAGTTTTCAGGCCAGAGAAGAGATATTTATAAATGATGGAGATCGCATTTAATTTTGGAAAATAGTAAAAGGTGTCATGGAATCAGTATTGTTAAATTTAATGAATGTGTGTGTATGTGTGTGTGTTTCTGTGTGTGTGCGTGCATTGTATGTGTCTTCTACATGAATAGTACTTTTTTAAAGGAATAATATTTTGCTGCTTAGAGCATTTGCTTTCCTTCAAGTACATTATTTGTTCATTTTAGGAAATATGAAGAATATAGTAGACATTACATGGGTAACTAAAAAAACAGTGGTTCCTAGGAAGGCTGATAAATACAACTATACCTACATGTGCAAACACTTGTGGATTAATTTAAAGAAAAATTATAAAACTAATATTGATCATTCTATGACAGACATAACAAGAGCATACAAGTTTCTTTTAAAGGAGGCAATTGTAGGTAATTGTTTTGTGAAGAAAATTAGTTTTGAAGTGTGCCTTGACACAGAAGAACATGAGGTAAAACTAGAATGTTCAGAGACTGAGGTAGAGCACAGGGGAAAAGATGCAGACATTTTTCAGAAGAAGTGTGAGAAATAATAGTTACACTAACCTAGCACATCTTGAGCCCCTCATTGACATCTTGTTATAATTTCACAGACATATGGACTGTTTGATGTATGATGCTTGGACTTAATGATTTAGAACTTTATAGTGACGTGAAAGTGGTAAGTATTCAGTAGAAATTGTACTTCAAACTTGAATTTTGATTTTTCTGAGACTAGTCCTCTTTTTAGACACTGGGCAATTTTTTTGCTGAACTAGAAATTTGGGAGATTAGTAGTGTTACTGCATATTACATTATAATATTCTTAATTTCTGAAGGGCTGGGCATTTTATCTTCACCTTGTTAGGGAGCATCTGCATCCACCTTTTGGAAGAGAAGCAGGAAATTTCTAAAAAGCATTGAAATCCCAAAGTCTTGAATTTCTAGGGATGATAATTTACTAACAAGTGAGATTTTTTTTTTTAGCAGCAGTTTTTCAGCAAGGGAGCTGGGTTAGCAGAAATTCAGCAAAATGAAGATTTTTGGGGTATAAAATGAAATCAAGAGACCTGGGGGGTGGAGGAGAGCACAGGATGGAGGGAAACAGTGTGTGGGGAGAGACAGCTGATATTATGGGGCATTTGGGGGATGGCATGAAAACCTAGTGCAGTGGAAACTTCCTGTAAACTATGAGGGTGATCCTAATGAGGATTCCTAGTAATGGGAGATATGGAGTTTAAATTGGCCATCTCTTATGATCAGGTAAAGCTTCCAGTTGTGGGAATGGGTTATAACCAATTGAGTTCTTGGCCAACGCAGTCCCATGGAAATCCCCAAACAACTCACACTGTTGCTAAGATAAAGGGTTGCTCTCTGACAGCAGGGGCTCCATTGTCAAGGACAACACTCACATAACTCATTGGACATGGAGAAGTTGAACCGGTGCCTATGTGGGACCTTTACCTCTAGGTTCTAGGGTCTTTGATGTGGGAAGGTATTCTGCAGGCTACCAAAATGGAATCATCCACACCAAGCCAGCCACAAAATCTTTGACCTACAATCTGTCCTGCCTACAAAATATGCCAGGACAATATTGGCACAGAACCTGTGGGGGTACTCCACCAATGTCTGAATTGACCTAAGGCCCACCTCATGAGATGGAAGCCATACCCAACACTGTTTGGATAATGAAGAACCATTAACTAGATAGCCCAGAAATCTAGGATAAAACTAAACACTACTGTTCTAATAAAAACATTATTAATAAAATGACTCCTAATGATACTCTGCTACACTCACAGATCAGTGCCTTATTCAGCCATCCATGGAGAGGATTGTTGAGGAAGCAGATGGGAACAGATGAAGAGACTCAGAACCAGACATTAAGTGGAGTGGAGAGAGTGTCTTATTGGTAGATCTCCATCAAATTCCTACCCTCAGAGATCAAAGAATTTTGTGGTAGAGAAGGCAAACAGATTATAAGAGTCAAAGGACATGGAGGAAACCAGGAGAACCAGGCCCTCTGAATCAACTAAGCAGGGCACATATGAACTCACAGAGACTGAAGCAACAAACACAGGACCTGAATTGGTCTGCACAAGGTCCGTTGCATACATATTACAGCTATTAACTTAGTAATTTTATGGGACTCCTGACTGAGAATGAGTTGGTCTATGACTCTTATGCCTGCTCTTGAGACTCTTCTCCTATTTTGTTACTGTGTTTAGCTTTGATATTGTAGTTTTTGCTTCCTATATTCTATTTGTCATATTTGTTGTTATCTCATAGAAGCCTGTTCTTTTCTAATGAGAGACAAAAAGTGAGTAGATCCAAAGGAGAGAGGAGATGGGGAAGAACTGGGAGGAGCAGAGTAAGGGAAAACTATAATCAGGATATATGGTATGAGAAAAGAGCCTATTTTCAATAAAAGACAAAGAAAGAAACAAATAAATAGAAACCAGATAACTGAAAACAGTTGATTCATACCACCTTGACTTTCATGGAAAATCTGGCCACTTCCATTTAATGCATTATGTCCAAACAGGCAGAGCAATGAAGAAAGAGAAAACTTTCTCTTGGATCAGTTTCCCGAGTTATCAGCAATGGAAAGCAGGCTTGGGATTTGTTGTAAGACCTGCTTTTTCTTAGTGGTAGGCATATAGAATTAGTTTAATAAACTTCCTTTTCTTTTTTTAAAATTTATTTATTTATTGCTTCAGGTTACATCTCCATCATAATATCCTCTTTCCACCCTTCCCAGTCCTGCCCTCCCACCCTCTACCCCCTATCCCTTCCATCCTTCTCCTCTGGAGTGGAGTGTCCCTATATAACAGTCCCCCATCCCAGTTCAGCAGTCATCTGAGGGCCAAGAGCCTCCTCATACACTAGGGGCCTACAAGGCAGCACCACTAGGGCAAAGGGTCTCATTGACAGGGAGAAAAAGAAAAAGTCTATGTCCATGTTCCCTTTGGTGCATTGGTTGTAGTATATTACCATGTACTTTATAGCTAAAACCCGACTATAAGTGAGTAGATGTCATGCACATCCTTCTGAGTCTGGGTTAGATCACTCAGGATGAGCTTCTCTAGTTCCATCCATTTGGCTGCAAATTGCATGATTTCATTGTTTCTAATATCTGAGTAGTATTCCATTATGCAGATGTACCACAGTTTTTTTTTTTAAATACTTTATTTTTTTTTCTTCAAGTTACATCTCAGTAACAAACCCCTCCCTATTCCCCCTTCCTAACCCACCCTTCCACCCTCTTCCCTCCAGAGGTTTCCCCTTTCAGTCCAACAGCTGTTTCCTTCTCTTATAACAGTAGGTATTATACAAAACAATAGATATAAATATGCCACATTTATGAGAGTAAATTGGCCCAGTATAACTTCCCAATGTTCAGTTTATACCTATTTGGCCCCTGACTTTAACATTCTACTATCTACCCAACTCCATGAGTTTAAAGGTCTATATGTGACTCAACATTCATACTATCTTGCAACACACTTTTAAGAGTATCTTCTTAGATTTATAACACCCTCTTGATTCCTAAACAGTTCAAAATTTTACTATAAGATTCTATCTGTCTATTCTTCAACCACCTCAGAGACCTGAGAGGGATAAATATATTTGCTTATATAGGAAGTGCAGAGCCTGCAGCTTCCAAAACTAAGAAAGAACATACCAATAACTGCCTGGACAGTTCCCATTTTCTCTCCATACATTCCAGCATCAATCTTCAGGCTTTGGGTCCTGTTTCTCTGACAGACATTTGTTGTAGAGCAGGGATTATGAAGGACTTACCTACCCTGTCATGGCAGAGTTAGGCTGTCGACTTCCCTGCTACAAAGTTTTGTCCTTTTTGGACAGCAGTCTGTCTGCAGTTGGTGCAAGGGGTTTTTTCATGCCAAGAGAAAGGCTTGCCACTAATTCAACCATCTTACAGTGGAGGTTCTTCGATGCTTATCTTCTACTTGGAGTAGAATAGGGGGTGCTGTCAGGCGCTGATATGTCTCGATATCAAAAAAAAAATCAGGCCTTCAGAGCGAGCTTCCACAGTTTTTTTAATCCATTCTTCGGTTGTGGGACATCTGGGTTGTTTTCAGTTTCCAGCTATTACAAATAAGGCTGCTATGAACATAGATGAGGAAAATTCCTTGTGATTTGGTGAGGAATCATTTGGATGTATACCCAGAAGTGGTATGGCTGGGTCCTGAGGTAGAGATATTCCAAGTTTTCTAAGATATTGCCAGACTGATTTCCATAGTGGTTGTACAAGCCTGCACTCCCACCAGCAATGGAGGAGCATTTCCCTTTCTCCACACCCTCGCCAGCCTGTGCTGTCATTTGATCTTTTGATCTTATAGCCATTTTGACATGTTTGAGATGGAATCTCAGAGTCCTCTTGAGTTGCATTTCGCTGATGATTAAGGATGCTGAGCATTTCTTCAAGTGTCTCTCAGCCATTAGGGATTCGTCCTTTGTGAATTCTCTATTTAGCTCTGTTCTCCATTTTTTTGATTGGATTCTTTGGTTTCTTGGCATTTAATTTCTTGAGTTCTTCTTAAATTTTGGATATTAGCCCTTTGTCAGATGTGGGGTTGGTGAAGATTTTTTTCCCAATCTGTAGGCTGCTGTTTTGTCCAAATGACAGTGTCTTTTGCCTTACAGAAGCTTTTCAGTTTCATGAGGTACCATTTATTGATTGTTGGTCTTAGGTCCTGAGCTGTTGGTGTTCTGTTCAGGAAGTTGTCACCTGTGACAATGAGTTCAAGGGTTTTTCCAACTTTCTCTTCTACCAGATTTAATATGTCCTGCCTTATGTTAAGGTCTTTGATCCACTTGGACTTAAGTTTTGTACAAGGTGATAAGTATGGGTCTAATTTAATTCTTTTACATGTGGACATCCAGTTGGACCAGCACCATTTGTTGAAGATGCTATCCTTTTTCCATTGTGTGGTTTTGGCTTCTTTGTCAAAAATTAGGTGACCATAGGTGTGTGGGTCCATTTCTGGGTCTTCAATTTGATTCCATTGATCCACTGGTCTGTTTCTATACCAGTACCATGCTGTTTTTATTACTATTGCTCTGTAGTACAGCTTGTAACCTGGGATGGTGATATGCCTAGATTTTTTTTTATTGTACAGGATTGATTTAGCTATTCTGAGTTTTTTGATGTTCCATATGATATTAAGAATAGCTTTTTCCAGGTGTAAAAAGAATTTTGTTGGTATTTTTATAGGAATTGCATTGAATCTGTATATTGCTTTTAGTAGGATGGCCATTTTTATTATGTTGATCCTACCTATCCATGAGCATGGGAGATCTTTCCATCTTCTGATGGCCTCTTCAATTTCTTTCTTCAAGGGCTTGAAGTTCTTGTTGTATAGGTCCTTTACTTGCTTGGTTAGAGTTACCTCCAGGTAATTTATATTGTTTGTGGCTATTGTGAATGGAGTTGTTTCCCTGATTTCTTTCTTAGCCCATTTATCTGTTGTATAAAGCAGGGCTTCTGATTTTTTGAATTAATTTTCTATCCAGCCACCTTACTGAAGGTGTTTATCAGCTGTAAGTGTCCCAACCAAAAAAATCCCAGGGCCAGATGGGTTTAGCACAGAATTCTACCAGACTCTCAAAGAAGAGCTAATACCAACACTCTTCAAACTCTTTCACCAAATAGAATCAGAAAGAACACTGCCAAACTCATTCTATGAGGCCACAATCACCCTGATTCCTAAACCACACAAGACCCAACAAAGAAAGAGAACTTCAGACCAATCTCCCTCATGAACATAGGTGCAAAACTACTTAATAAAATACTAGCAAACCGAATTCAAGAACACATCAAAAGTATCATACACCATGATCAAGTAGGCTTCATCCCAGTGATGCAGGGATAGTACAACATATGAAAGTCTATCAATGTCATTCACCATATAAACAAGATGAAAGAAAAAAACCACATGATAATCTCGCTAGATGCAGAAAAAGCATTTGACAAAATCCAACACCCCTTCATGCTAAAAGTTCTGGAGAGAACGGCCATACAAGGACTGTACCTAGAAATAATAAAGGCAATATACAGCAAGCCAGTAGCCAACATCAAATTAAATGGAGAGAAACTTGAAGCATTTCCTCTAAACTCATGGAGACAAGACAAGGATGCCCACTTTCGCCATATGTCTTCAATATAGTACTTGAAGTTCTTGCTAGAGCAATAAGGCAACTAAAGGAGATGAAGGAGATACAAACTGGAAACAAAGAAGTCAAAGTATCCCTATTTGCAGACGATATGATAGTATACATAAGCGACCACAAAATAAACTTCCTTTTCAAACATGTATTTTATTTTTTGTGCATTCATGTGTGTGCCTAAGTTTGTGTGTGTGTGTGTGTGTGTGTGTGTGTGTGTGTGTATGTGTCTCTGTGTGTATACCACATGTATGTAGGTGCTTGTAGAGGCTAGAGGAGGACATTGTATATCCTGCAACTGGAGTTACAGGCAGTTGTAAGCCACCTGATGTGAATGCTGGGAACCAAACTTGGGTCTCTGTAAAATCAGCAAACAATCTTAACCACTGACCCTTCTCTCTAGCCTGATTTCATTTTCTTCAGAGGCATGTCTAGAACATTCATCTAGAAAGTATAAAGGAGAAATAGTGAATATCATTTTTGCATATGTCCTGGTCCTCATGGTGACCCCAGGAATGAGCAAAGCAGAAAAACCTATTTCACAGACATAGAGGGTCAAAAGGACACAGCCTGTCAAAGTTGGCACTGCTCTCTGTCTTTGCTCTCTTGGACTGAGCTGCTGCTGGGCCCCTTGCTCAAAAGGCTATGGGTACCACATGACACCCTTCAGGAATTGGCAGCTTCATGAAGGTTGTAGATAAAAGCACCTAAATTGTTGCTTCATCACCTGGATGAACTTCAGTTTGTCAGCTCCCACACTCAAATTCAGGGTTCTGGGAGCATACCAGGTGCAAGTGCCCCATTTTAGATCTCATTTCCAAGCATTTCCACTGTCACAGCTGAGGTACCAATGCTACATACTCCTTTCCATTTGCACTGAAGGTGTGTTTCTTTTCCCTGCACAGCCTGGATGTTTTTCTAAACAGCCTCCGTGGACTTCTGCTCTCGTGAGCTTGGAAATACGGAGAAGATGCACAGTTACCCTGAGGCCACATTTACTGGGATCTTTTCCCTTTTTAGAAGCTGAGTGGACAGACATAAACCACGTATGTAGTTTTTAAAGAAACATTAGGTGGAGATAATTTTTCATCTCATTTTGCTATTTTAAGTGGATACAATCATATGTAACAACATGGTATCATCTGAATTATTAGCCGTGTGATGAGTTTCCTTGTGTATGCTTTAAAAGAATTAAGTTTGAAACAGTCAGATATTATATGAATCAAATGCAAAGTTTACCATTACATACCAAAGCTCAGAACACTTGTAATAGGAGATCTTCTGACACCTATTATTCAGTTAGTTGGTTTGACTTTGACCCTTCATCTTCCACTATTGACTTCACCATGTGCTACAGTGCAAGAGGAAACCATGAAGATTCATGGCTAATCTGATTATTAATATTGATATTTTTAAATTTTTATATTTTTTCAGAGGTGTGTGTGGTAGGGTTAGTGAAGTTAATGTAGCATCTAGCAGCATAGAGATTTTGGATTAGCAGAAGCTTGGCATCTCAGGTGAAAGATATGGGTGGAGCCAATTATGGACAGAGGTTTACCATTGAAGGGTGTTGCTAAGAAGCCTCTCAGATGACGTCATTGGCCATGAGAAGCAATGGGGATCATGGGACCACAGGATGCACTGTTGTGGGGCATGCCTTGAAAAAGCCTGCAAAAACAAAACAAAACATGGCAACAAGAATGCCGCCAATCATGCCGAGATCATCACGACAAATAAGATTTAAATTGAGAGTCCACGCAGCCTCCAGTCCCACCCTCCTCTTTCTTGTTCCCTCTGCCAACACACATTGAGAGATTACGTGCTGCCATCCATCACCGTTTTGCACTGACCTGTTGGTAATCTACACTGTTGAAGAGTGTATCACTATTGACAGAGTTGGATCGCTGCAATGGTAGATGATTCCAAAGGACTTTGTTCCCGTGCTCTGGAGCTCCAAGGTATATGAGTCCAAAGGATTCTGCCTTAACAATTTATGGCAGGTTTTGTGTTGGCTTGTAGGGATCCAACTCAGTTTCCCTGTAGTTAGGGTGTCAGGACTGTGGTCATGGTCCTCCCAAGCTACTCTCAGGGCGGGGGTCTCAGGATCAACCTGTGCCTCTCTGTCAGAATCTCTGTGGTCTAGTGCAGCCCACTTGCTTGGGCAGCACACAATGGTCCAGAACTGCTTTACTGCTCTGGGCTGAGATGTAGAAGCTGTACCTGGAGTGCCCAGTGGAGTGCCCAGCCAAGGGGCCAGGTGTAGGGGAGCAGAGAGTTCCAATATGTATTCTATATACTGTCCACAGAGTACTTGCTCTCAGGGAAGCTCAGCGCCTGTTAGTTGGATTCCCCAGTTACTATTCATCCAGATACCTCCATGTTGCAAAATCCAGGGAGAGTCGCCCTCAGTCTTTCCATAGTGGCTCCGCTGGACTTCTTTTGGTTGCTAGAATGCCTGCCTGTGGACTCAGGAAACTGAGGAGGGCCTCTTTTTGGAGGACGAAGCCACCAGCTGGTGTCCTGAAAATACCTGATCTGCAGGCTCTTCCACTGAAGCAGGAAGTGATCTGTCTCCTGTGTCTGCTCTCTCTGTTCTTCCAATATCTATATGTCCTGTACAGAGTTCTTTATTGTCTCTGTCCTTTCTGGGCAAGCCCAGATAGGCTTGTGCCTCTCAAACTGCCGTTCAGCAGGGTATACCTCTGTGGTGATGCAGCCGGTCTTCCTGATGATCAGAATGTGTCTGAGCTTGTCGCTGCCATCTTGCCAAGCCCTCAGAAAACAATTTACTGTGGGGGTTGGTCCTCTCCTTCTATCATGTGGGTTCTCAGGTAACTATTCTTGGCAACAAGCACTCTTACCTGCTCATTCATCTGGTAAGACCATGATCTTAAACTTTGTATGAACAAAAACCTGTGAATTATTGAATCCTGCTTTAAGGTTACAGTTGCATGGTTTTGCACACTCCCTCTGTGTCAGGGCTGTGCTAGCTTTCCCACCTGACAGTGAAGCAAAGGTACAATGTCTTTCCAAGTAGTGGAATTTCCAGTGGGTGTTACCAATCTGAATAGTCCCTTTTCATTCTGACCTAAGAGCAACTGATAAAGTGTCACATTGGAAATCGATGAAGTGTTCTTCTTCCCTTTTTCCCTTTACCCTCTGCCATTATCTTGAGGGTCTAAGCATTGCACAGAGCTGCTAAATTCAACAACGTCTACCATAGAATAAAGTCAAGGACTAGTGTGGGAATTGGGATGCTTTGTACCCAGGTGTCAGGTCTGGCAGCAGGCTGCACCTACGCTTAATGCACTTCATAAAAAAGGACTGAAAGGGGGAGCTGTTGGAGGGAAAAGAAATACCTTAAACTAAAAAAAAAATAAATAAATAAAAGGTAGAGGATGGGGGGTTGAGGGGGAAGAGGGTGGAAGGGTGGGACTGGAGGGGGGAGTAGGGAGGGGATTGTGATTGAGATGTAACTTGAAGAAATAAAAAATAAATTATTAAAATAAAATGCAAAAAAATGAATTTCTTGAAAGGGATTAAGTGGGAGCCTACAAAGTTACATGTGACTGTTAGAATGTAAAAAAGATAGCGATCTTTCATTTGTCTTTCACCAGCATTAACTGGCAGCCTATATATGATAATTTGCACCATAAATAGGTAAATATGCAAATGTTACATTTCTTTTTTGATATTCATCCCCATAGGCACAAAAAAGTGGCTGTCATAATCAGCTGTGCTGGAACAATAAAGGAAACAAGCAGATGAATCTCATGAAGTAATTCTGTTGTAGTTGTTTGGTATACTTCTTTCTATTGTTTTTATTGTAAATTGGTATGTTAACTTGGAAATTCTGAGATGTAATAGAAGGATGGACAAAATAACTGCATAGAAAGAAAGGTTAGTCACTCAAGTCATTCAGGCCTTCAAGTGTTTTAGGCTTTAAGTCTGAAGACAACTAGGTCACCCTTTAATGGGAGAGAGGATGTGAAAATGATGAGTTACTGATGCATGTAGGAGTGGAGTGGGAAAAGAGCTGGGTTTCTGTTTTCCCAATTGATATTGGGTTAATTTTCTCCCATATTTTGTTAAATATGTATGGCTTTTTGGGTTAATTTTTAGAACCTTTTCCTTGGAGATAGATAAACTCATGCCTACAGATTTGTTTCAAGTTGTTTCCTTTTCTTTTGTTGGTGGGTATTAAAATTAACCCAACCAATTACAGTGCATTTATTCATAAATGCAGCTTGTCCATTCCTACAAATGTTTTTCATCTTGGAATAGACAGACAATGACATGGTACGGAATGAAAGCACCGGTTTCAGCAAAATTAGATGCTATCTGATGGAGTCTGTTTTCAGGACGTCCTCATCCTCTGACCTTGATTTCCTTACTAGGCTGATTGTTCCAGGAGCAGGAAAGCCTTTGGAAACACATGTGGAGAACAGCTTATTGAGACCACTGGCCTGAGATCTTATACTTTGGAGAACTGTTTAATTTGGTACTTACAGGATTCAAAGAAACCTTGGAAGGAGAAATGAAAGCCTCTGCCAGGTGGCTTGAAGTGTGCTACATTAAATTCAGTTGCATAAAGTAGGTCAGTACTACCTGCCAGTTCAGGGAAAAAGGCTGAAGGGCACAGAATCAGAACACACAGAATGCTACTCAGCTCCACGGCTCATTAGCTGGAGCTAGTAACTGTCTTTCTAAGCAATTATCTCAAAATCATCTGTAAAACACCAGCAGTGACTATTTCAGTTGTCTCTAACTCATGGAGTTGTAGAAGGAAAACAAATTTAGATGTTGAAAAAAACTATCAAATGATCTATAGATGTGATACTAAAGATTAATAAAACTTTAAAAGATCATTCCTGTAAGAACTCTCATAAAAAATGATATACAGCTGGGCTTGGTGGTGCACGCCTTTAATCCCAGCACTCGGGACGCAGAGGCAGGCAGGTCTCTGTGAGTTCAAAGCCAGCTTGGTCTACAGAGTGAGTCCAGGACAGTCAAGGATACACAGAGAAACCCTGTCTCGAAAAACCTAAAAAAAAAAAAAAAAGATATACAGTCTCTGGATCTGAATCCATTTGTTTGCTCTTTTCTAAATCTATAGGGACAAATGTTACTCAGTGATTATTACTCTCTGGTCAGAGAGTAAGGTCGGAATTGAAGCTCTAAGCTAAAAACAAACAAACAACGCGAGTTTTGAGTATGATTCTGCCATCCAAGTGCCAAATAGGCAGAACTCTATTTACTTTCCAAATGTTAACCAGGCAGACTCAGGGTGGTTATGGACTGTGAACATGGATTCAGTCCTTTCTGTTCTCCATGAGCATGCACCGTGATAGCACGACACTCAAGGCTATGCATTGTAGAAAGAGATCTATGTTTGCATTATAGGGCCATAAGAAGGCTCCTGTCCTTTAGGAAGTGTAGAGAAAGCTGATTCATGTTCCATGTCCTATACACTATTCTCTATCTGAGGACAATAAGGGATGATAGTGAATGAGAGGAGGTGGTGCTTAAGTAAAATGCACTAAACAAGATTACCTGAAGTTTAGTGTCCCTTGTCCTCAAGCAGAGAATCAAACAGTAGTGGTTGGGCTAAGTACGGTCACATGAGCATAGAATAGGACACGTGAGGACATGAAGAACCTTCTTGAGATGCTAGGGCTTTGTTTAAGTAATCACTTGAGCTGTATTGGAAATTCTTATTTGTTGAATTGTATTGGTACTTGGCATTGTTAGGGAAAAGAAAACTGGGAGACACTTTCAGATTTATTTATAATTCGGACATAATTTGGTCCCAAGAGCAACCTGTGCACCACGTGAGGGGACCTGTTTTGCATCAAGAATAGAGAGCAGTTTGGATTGACTGAGTAGACGTGATGCTTAGGAAGTTGCTGGGCAAGCCAGGCTATGAAATAAATAGCCATTTTGGAAAGTCCTTTATGAGCCAACCGAGGAACTAGATCTGTCCCTGGTACATAACACAGACCTCCAGTTTTGTCATCAAGCATCCAACTTCACAGTGTCTTGTGCCCTTCCCCATGTTTGTGACAACCCACACATCTACTCTGAGATGTAGTCCTCGGGGAAAAGGAAAGATCTAGGATTTCCAGGAAGGTATCTTGGCCCACTTTCTATTTCTGTAACTTAAAAATTGATACTGGGTAATGTAATAAAGAATACAATGATATAGTTCTGGAAGTTGGTTGTTGAAGTGCAAGGCTCTGAGTCCTATGAGAACCTTCCTTCTCCTGAAAACTTTATACTGAGCCCCAGGAATGTGCAGGAGATCACAAGATAGTACAACAAGCATCCTGAGAGAATTTGCTTTAGGAATAAAGCCATTCCCTCTACCACTTAGTAGTTAGTAGGTAGACTAATTCACATTTAGTCTTCATGACTAAACAGCCACCTGGGTCCCTCTTCCTAACATCTCTCTCTGAGGATTAAATTTCAACTTTAGCTGGTAGGGGCATTCACACCATATCCAAACCACAGAATTGTATCAAGTAAGCCAAGGATGACTATTCCTCACAGAATGGACATGGGGTTTATGATGTGAGACAATCACTCTGACAGAACAAAATCAAACCAGGCTCAATAAGATCTTGCTCTGAGAACTGAGTGAAGTTCTCAGACTGAGAGCATTTTTCAGTTGGCTATAAGGTGCTCACATCAGATCATGGCCATGAATCAAATCACATTCTGGGTCCCTCTGGGGTTTCAAAGTACCCCCAGAAGGAGATTGAGCAATGTGCTGCACTTGGGAAACATGGCCTAAGGGGGATGGCAGGAAATAAATGGGTGATTGTAACATTAGGGAAATGAAACAGAGGGAGAAGGCCCAAGAAGAAACATGTGAGCTTTTATCAGGTGGGCAGGAAAAGTTGGAGTTGTGGAAAAGATGGATGAGATATTCTGAGCTGCTGAGTTAGAGTTAATCAGCATCAGGCAGCCGAAGGAAAACCTTCCAGGAAAAGGTTAACTGCCATATTAAAAGAGGGTATGCAGGGGTGTGGACTCTACCTTTCTGATGCCTAAGATATCACTGCTTTGTATGGTCAGTGACAATAAGAGAACCCAAGTACAAGCCAAAATAAATGTATATGATTTAAAATATGTCATTTCAGGCAAAAGCTTTATGATATTTCTAAATTTTCCTGTCTTCTTTTTCTCCTGTCCCATCCAAAAAGTATTTGGCTGTAAATATAGGCATCCTGGTATACACTTTATTTTTATTTGCATCCTCAGAGTTAAATACAGGCTTGATGTAGACCATGCTTATAGCAAATATAGAAAGTGGCAGTGAATCTGTAACTATAAACCATAAAACACAGTATTATAATTCAGATGTGCAAATTTGCAGGTGAAGTAGAGCTAAACTTATTCAATGGTTTAGAGAGGTGGTTGTTAAGAAAATAGGATTTATTTAAAGGAACTGGAAGCTACTTTTATTCCTTGTTCTTTTTCTGTTTGGTTTGGAAGACTCTTGGCCATGCCATAATTTTCTCTTCTTTTTACAAACAACCCCAGCTTTGACACTGCGTCCCCACTCCTTGCTTCATATTTTCCGGGCATTTCCTGCCAAGCCACATTGACTTTTTGTTGTTGTTGTTGTTGTTTTGTTTTTTAATGGAAACTTCCATCCAGCCACCTCCTGAGTTTCTTACAGAGAAGCCTTTAGGCAACACAGCAGTTCTTTTGAGTACTTTCTCTTTGATCTGTGCAAGACTGACTCAGAGTAGAGTTCTGGAAACCAAGAATATCCCTTATGTAATAAATCAAAGTGACACTAAGGTACACACTGTCTCCAGCAGCCTGAGCAGAAAACAGAATTTGAGAATAGTTCTTTAAGCTCCCCCTATCACCCATCCTTTAAAACAGTATGTGTTTGGAAAATTCTACTGAGGGCCAAGACTTATTTTTTAAAAATCTTCTGTAACTTACATATTTCACAGGACTGAAGTTTCTTATGAGTGATAAATGGTATGCTGGGGGAGGTGAAAAAACAGCCTCAGCATTGTATTAAAAACTTTAAAAAGCAATAGAATATGCCCAGTGCAGACTTTAATTTAATGTGGAGCATATAAATGTGAGCCCAATAAGGGTGAGCTGTCATTGGCAGCGATTGACTTTGGATACTACAACTGCTAAAAACCAATGTATTCTGGACCATGAAATAGGCTTACCAATCTATTGGTACTGGTAAGGGTCTGGGTTCAGTAAGACTCTCTTATGTTCTTGAATCTATCCCAAGCCTTGTGCCTTCATATTTTACATCTGCATGCACATTCCCACGACAGCACAAAATTCTTTTCCTTTTCCCCTTTGTGATGGAGATTGAACCAGGGCACCACTTATGTTAGGTGGGTATTCTACTCATAAGTGGTATCCCCAGCCTCCATCTTTAATCACTGCAATTTTATGATATATTTTCTGAGCAATTGTACTCATCTCATTTCCCCTTCTCCTTTCTTTTTTTAAATCGTACCTGGCTTTATTGCTACAAAATAATAAGAGCTCCAATGCAGCAGAATATTGACCTCATCCTTTCAAATGAAGCAAATGTTCCAAGTAAGACTTCAAATTACTAAAATTCTGTATCTGTCTATGAACCTACTTTTTTCTTTTTCTTTTTTTGTTTTGTTTTCTTTTATATTCTTTTTATTTTTATTTGTGTTTATTTATTACTTCAGGTTACATCTCCATCTCAGTGTCCTCTTTCCACCCCTCCCTCTCCCGCCCTCCCACCCTCTACCCCCTATCCCTTCCATCCCACTCCTCCGGTGTGGAGTGTCCCTACATATCAGTCCCCCACCCCAGTTCAGCAGTCATATGAGGGCCAAAAGCCTCCTCATACACTGGGGGCCTACAAGGCAGCACCACTAGGGCAAAGTGTCTCATTGACAGGAAACAAAGTCTATGTTCCTGTTCCCTTTGGTGCATTGGTTATAGAATAGTTATCCTGTACTATATGGCTAAAATCTGATTATAAGTGAATAGATGCCATGTGTATCCTTCTGAGTCTGGGTCAGCTCACTAACATCACTGGGTCAGGATGAGCTTCTCTAGTTCCATGCATTTGGCTGCAAATTGCATGATTTCATTGTTTCTGATGGCTGAGTAGTATTCCACTGTGTAGATGTACCGCAGTTTTTTTTATCCATTCATCAGTTGAGGGACATCTAGGTTGTTTCTGGTTTCTAGCTATTACAAATAAGGTTGCTATGATCATAGATGAGGAAACTTCCTTGAGATTCGGTGAGAAATTATTTGGATGTGTACCCAGAAGTGGTATGGCTTTTTGAAGTTCTTGAGCAATAAGACAGCTAAAGGAGATCAAGGGGATACAAATTGGAAACAAAGAAGTCAAATTATCACTATTTGCAGACGATATGGTAGTATACATAAGTGGCCCCCAAAATTCCACCAGAGAACTTTTACAGCTCATAAACACCTTCAGGAATGTGGCTGGATACAAAATTAATTCAAAAAAATCAGAAACCCTTCTTGAACCACAGTTTTTTTTTTTAATCTATTCCTTGGTTGAGGGACATCTGGGTTGTTTCCAGTTTCTAGCTATTACAAATAAGGCTGCTATGAACATAGATGACATAGATGAGGAAACGTCCTTGTGGTTTAGTGAGGAATCATTTGGATGTATACCCATATCAAGCTAATTCTTTCAAAATTTTATACATGTATACAATACATTCTGGATACTCTCTCCTCATACCCTCTTTTATCTCCCTCCCACCCCTATTAACCCTAACACGCCTTGTTCCTATCTGTCCCTTTCCTATATTAATGCCTTTCCTGTATCCCAGGGCTTATAGCATGGCTAATTTAGTTTACTCAGGGCCATCTGTGTGACAATTACATTGAGACTATCTATTGGAACTTGTTGAGGGTTGCCAGTAAGTGCACAACTAAAAGTAATGGTTACCCCTTTCCCTGAATCTCTCCATAGGGGATAGGTCAGCAGTAAGAGATAAGGATTCTGGGTTACTCCTCCATCCTTGATTGGATGTTTATATGCCATCTCATGTGCAGGACTAGTGAAATCATTCATGGTCATTGGAAGTTCATGATTGTAATGCTGTGTATTATCCAGAGGATGGTATTTCACAGTCTTCATTCTTACCATCCATCTCTGGCAGTCATTCAGCCCCTCTTCCATAAGGGACCCCAAGTCTTGGAGAAGCTACAGATATTTCAAACACCTTGTTTAGTGGTCAGCACTCAACTATCACTTATTCACACCACCTTGTCCATCCATTCATTTATCACAGTTCCAGCTTGAGCTCCCTATATTGAGCAACCAAGGACTGTGTTGTCTTCAGGAGAAGAGTCTTATCATCTAACTCCAAAAGACAATCAAGAGCAATTGCAAGAACCTATGTTGAGTGTTTGGGCATCTCTAGGGCCTTCATGACCAATAGTTTATAAGAGTTATCCCATGCCTGACAGTAGAGTTTTAGTTCAGTAACTCATAGCTTCAATAAGGAGCTTGAATGTTAGTGTCGTATTCAAACTTATATTTTGGGCTGTGAGATGGCTCAGGAAACAAAGGTGCTTGCTGCCAAGGCTGGTGATCTGAGTTCTGTCCCTGGTACCCACATGCTAGAAGGAGAGAATCCTCAGACCTCCGTACATGCATTATGGCATCTCTCTCTCTCTCTCTCTCTCTCTCTCTCTCTCTCTCTCTCTCTCTGTGACTTTGTGTACATACAAACATATACTAAAGTGTTAATATTTTCATTTGGACCTCACAGTTTTAGCAAATCACTTTATAGGAAATTTATAAACTATTAAGTTAGTAAAATTAGCTTTTAAGACAAGAAGAGAAGTGACTGAAAGCAGATAAAGGACCAACATGACACTGTGATTTCATTGTAGTATGACTATCAGTTAAACAAAGGAGTAAATTTAGGTCATTGAGCAGAGGCCAACCTATGTGAGTTTTAATGATGCTAAGCACACTACAGATATTAAATAATTAGAAACTATTTGACTATAAATCCACTCAGAACCTCATCATAGGGGAAGACAGGAACTAGGAGGAACTTAATTCTGTTTAGTTAAATTCACATCCTGCCAAATCAACTTCTAACTGTGTATGTTTTTACCCATACACTGTTGTTGCTCCCTAACATTTTAGGATTAGAGAGTATAAGAAATTAATCTAGACTATTTTGGTTATTTTAAAAGGAAAATGTAGAAGCTGACACTTTGGATATCTAGGTAATGTGCAAATTCACATAGATATTTAGTCATAAAACTAATCAAACCCTAAGTTTCAGTTCAGATAAAAAATTTCAGGTCTGGTTATAGGTGCTTAGGTGTGAAAAATAGGTAACATTTCAGCTGCCATCTATCACTATGGTAATGAGGTTTCATGTAAAAAAGTACACAGCAGTGATGCTAACTGTCCATCTTTTCATATCCCCCTATTTATGATGATATTGAAGGCATGAAGTGGGGAGAAGGAAGATAAAGAAGAATAGGATATTTGAAAACACTGGTAAATCATTTATTATCCATTAGCTATCCTTTCTACAAAATGTTAAAGATCTGACTTCATGAACAGTATAAGTCAATGCTGTAAGATTAATGGAGGGAATATTTGGGAAGTAGGCTGGCAGGAAAGGAAATCAAATAATTCACACCTAAATGAGGAACTTCCACTGGAGAGCTGTGTGTAATCGGAAATGATGTGCTGTGCGTGCCAATACTGAACACAAAGTTGGTTTTTCTGCCCTTCTGCCATCTGTGAGTCTGTCTTGGTTTGTGAAAATTAAAAACTATGAAATATGCTAACCTGGGACTCATTATTTTGTCAAACTAAAATTATCTTCATGTTTTATTTTTTTTTGTTCTTTGTTTTATATCATCTTTATCATAACATGGGCTTTAGCCAAAAGCCAATATGCTGACTGCTTTGCCAGTGTTTATCCCACTAAAAACACTGCATTGTTCTCAATAAGTCAGACCATTCACCAAAGCCTAAGCCCTTCATACAAGAGTTTATAAGGGAAAATTGGGATGTACAGGAAATGACAGTTTGCAGCAGCATATTAGGTCTGAACCTCGGCCTGGTAAAAATTTGTTCAGAGAGAACACCTTGGTTAAATTAAGTTGGTGTAAATTCAACGATATGTGAAATTACAACCAAGGAATACAATTGCATTTTCTCTGTAATTCCCTAAACTCTCCAATTTCTTTTTTGAAGAAACATGAAAAGGGGTTTTGCTGTTGTTGTTTGTTTTGTTTTGTTTTCTGTTGTCATTGTTGCTTTTATCAATATTTTAAAAATATTTTTGCTAATTCCTTGAGAATTTTATTAATATATTTTTATCATATTTACCCTCAATTTCTTTCCTTACTCCTCCACATATACAAACCCCCTACCCACCTCTTAACCTCATGGCTTCTCTCTTTTCTTTTTTCTTTTTTTTTTTTTTTTTTTTGGCGGGGGAAGAGTTTTTAAATGTTACATTGGATAATAAAAAGATTTCAAGTCATTAGTAAAGCTGTCTGTAGATATGGCAGGTGATGTCAGATTAGACATTTGCCTATTTGTGCTGGTAAGGTTTGAATGTAGCTTGTCACCACCAAAACTCCCATCAAATTAAGCACAGTGTAGCCCTCCCATGCCCCTACCCAAGAGGCCGGGCAGGAGCACCTCAAATTCCAGCCCAAGTCAGGTACTTAATAATATAGCATCTAAACAAATAAGAAAAAGCCTGGGAGTGTAACTCAGTTGGTAAAGTGTTTGCTGTGTACCCAAAAGGCCCTTGATATCTAAAGCAGAACAAACCTACAATCCCTGCACTCTGATAGGAGCACCAGAAATTCAAGGTTAACGTCTACTATATATCCCAGTTGGCAAGACCCTGTCTCAAAAAGAAAAAGGAAAAAAGAAAATAAAATCAAAATATATCAGTTACAATAAAACTCACAAAAACAAGTGAAAACATGGATTAAAGACCACTTTCAGGTTTCTTTCTATTGCAGGGTTTAGAGGCTAGCAGTAGATTGTTCAGATCATGGGGTGAGAGGCTCTCATGTAAATATTAGTGATATCTCATAGGAGAGAATGAGGCCTACTTTTTTATAGACTCTGAAGTTGCCTCCAGAGCCAGTTGTCATAGAGCAGAGATCCTTGGTATCTTTTCTCATAGGGCTAGCTGCTACTCTGATCTGACTATAGCCACACAAGGCCTTCACCAAAAACCAAGCAAACACCATTCCTTGACCATAACTTTCTTTTTTTTTCCCCGAGACAGGGTTTCTCTGTGTAACAGCCTGGCTGTCCTGGACTCACTTTGTAGACCAGGCTGGCCTCCAACTCATAGAGATCCGCCTGCCTCTGCCTCCAGAGTTCTGGGATTAAAGGTGTGTACCACCATGCCCAGCTGACCATGACTTTCAACTGCTGAGGCTGTGAAATAAACCAGTGTGGTTCTTATCAATTTCAGATGTCCTTCTACAGCAACAGTAAGTGTACTAAAACAGGGGTCTAGTCCATCTCAGAAAGTCTTTCCTCTTGAGGTTGTTGAGGTAACACTGTTACCCACATGAGATACTGTTTCAGTGCCTACTACAGTATAACCTGCTCAAAAATATTGCTCACTGTGTCAAGTTCTGGATACGGGGTGTGTGTGTGTGTGTGTGTGTGTGTGTGTGTGTGTGTGTGTGTAGAAAAAGAATTAGTTAAGTTGCATTGGGCACCATTTGTAGAAATAATTAATTAAATTGTTTAACAGTATTTATATTATTGTTAATTGGTTTGTGGCTGTTAATCTTTAAGCAGCCATTATAAATGAGCACACAGACACCACATGGATTTTAACAAACCTTGGCCTGAGTTGTGCAATTCTGGCCCATCTAAGCTAGCTCTTAAGTCTATTACCCAAATATGACCCCATATATACATACATCCCCTTGGACTGCCATTCTCCACACTAGCCGATATTCCAGGCCATCTGGACTGATCCCCTTGAATCTACCCCATGGCGTGTGACTCCTTCTTCCTGCTTCTGGCTGTAATGAACTAATCCTCTGTCTAAAGTGTAGGCTTCCTGTTCTAATCTCAGGAAGTCCCACCTTTCTCTGTCTTTGCCCAATCTCAGGCCTCAGCATTTATTTAATCAATCAGAGTCAATTAAGTAACAGACAGCAAACAGGACCAATTAACACTTAGAATGCTTAACACTACCCCATCAAGTCCCTCCTTTTGTCTAATAAAACAGCTAAATTTTTTTAACTCATATAGTAAAAACAATAATAACAAATATGAAACAATCAAGAAAATCATATATATACAAGTTACAGACACAATGTTTAGCATATTTGTATCAGGAAATCTTGAAGAAGAAAAAAAAATCTATCTATCTTAGTGTATCTAAAGTTCTGAACCTAAATAATTTCTTTCATATCCTACATTTATACACCTAAAGATTTTATTTAGACTTGAAAATATCCTTTTAAATCCTAAACAACTCAAGTTCAATTGAAATTTTATAACTATTATGCCTTCAACCCATCAAAGACATAAGAAGGGATAAAGTTATTATTTGAGTGAGTAGGAAGCATAGGAGAGCAGCTTCCAAAAAGAAATATGACAGTTTTTTGCCTAGACAGTCCCAGATATCTCTTGATATCATTGGAGCATCATCTTCAGCCTTCTGGCCAAGCATTTTTCACAGACTAAATTGTACAGCAGGAAATAAGGATTTTTCCATTCTGTCTCTGCAGAATCAGGACATCAACTTACCTGCATTTAAGCTCTGGTCTGCCTTTAGACTTTATATAGCCTGTTGAGAGAGGAGGGGCATTTTTGCCCAATAGGAATTAACTCCTGATGGGAGATTTCTTTTCAATGCTCATTGTCTTCTTCCAAGCAAATGGGAGCTGTCAGGAGCTGACTGTCTTAGGCCAAACAATTCTGAAAATAATAACAGCATCTTTAAATGCCTTTTTCTGTATGCCTCTGGAGGTTTTGAAGACATCTATTGATTTATTTATAAATCTATATATCATTTATCTTCTATCTAACTATGAAAAAACAAATTGTATATTTTTAACCATTTACTATCTCTTTAACCTATTAAGTCTATTTTGTGATAAATTAAAACTAGTATTTGACATGACCAGAAGCTTGACTGGCCAGCAATCAACCTGTATTACCCAGACTCCTAAATAGATTTCAATAGCAACCCATAAAAGGTTTGGAAGTAAACCTATACTTTTAAATGAGTTGTATAGGCACAATACCTCATATAAGAGTTGAAATATACTTATTATGTGTCAAAATATAAAATTCTATACTAATGAATCAAACAATCTTATTTTTGTGTCAATATACAAAATTCTATACCAATGTATCAAAAGATAACCTTATTTGAGAATAACAGTAGTTTTGAGTTTCAGAGCAGATTCAATAATCTATCCTTATATCTTATAATTTCTATAATATATATATATATGTATATATATATATTCCCCCTCTTTTTCTTTTCAAGTCTTTCTCACCTATACAATAGAGAAAAGAAAAAGGGATCTCCAAGTCTAACTTTCTATACTTTGCTTAACAAGACCATATAACAATTTTTAACCATTACCCTTAAACAACATTTATAACACATTAAATGACCAAAGAATCATCTACCCCACTTTTTGGGAATGGGATGCCGCTCTCTCAACTGCTTCCTGTTGAATTGGGATGCAGAAAACCTGTTTGGGGGTCACTAAAATGGAAAAAAAGATGGTTAATCAATTTAATAGTAACATTTGTTGTCCTGTCTCTATGTGCTCAGCAATTTGAATGTCCTGAGCAGTTTGTAATCTGAAGCTGGACTTTAGTTAGGAAAATTCAAGGCTTTATTGAAGTCCTCTCTGGAACAACAGTCTTTGAGGCTGGGCCATCTCAGCAAGCTGTTTGAAGTTGTTCTTGATGCAGATTTTTCAGGAAACATCCATTGAGGCAGTCTATGAGGCTGGATTATTTGAGTTACTTCTCTGGTCTTCTTTGGACTCTGGTCCTGTTGTTCTGAAAATATATAATTTCTCACAAGTAACATATAGCTCTGCAATTACCAAAGTGCCTTGGATGCGCAGGATACACAAATGAATTAGGAATATTTTTCTGTTCTTTGTTTGCAGAAGAAAGACATTTGCAAGTCTCCATTCATGCCATATGAAAGGATGGCATGCAGTAGTATTACATATATATGCTACATATAATCTATTTTAAGTTGAAAATATAGCATAAGACTGTATGGAGTTTAAGTATTCTCCTCAACTACAGTTGATATACATTTATTAAATGATTAAAACAGCTTTATTCTGTGTTGTTCTGGCTTTTTTGTAGATTAGGTTGGCCTCAAACTCAAAGAGAACCAATCTGTCTCTGTCTTTGTTTCCCATGTTTTAGGATCAAAGGTATGCATTTATATATTTTTTATTTCCTTTTCTCCTTTCTTTGGAGATTTAATTTCTATGTGGATATATCTATTCTTATTGAGACAGAGTTTCTCTTTGTAGCTTGGGCTGTCTTGATTTGCTCTGTAAAGCTCTATAGATTAGATTGGCCTCGAACACACAAGGAACCTGTTTTGTCCTTGTCTCCCAAGTTTTGAGATCAAGGTATGAATTTAATTAATTGAATTACCCTTATTAAAAAATAACATTAATTAAACCATTTTGTATTTGTTTGAAATGGAAACTCAATTATTAAGGAGACTGGTGTAAAATAACATGATATGCTATTTTATGTTAGCTTTTCTTAACTGTTGGCTGTGGGCAGAATGCTGTTTGCATGTTCTTCCCCAGCCTAACTCTGGATCCTTACATTGATTAACAGAATCTCTCTCTCTCTCTCTCTCTCTCTCTCTCTCTCTCTCTCTCCCTTTTTCTTTCTTTTTTTCCAGAGACAGGCTTTCTCTCTGTATCCTTGTCCTGGACTCAGTTCGTACACCAGGCTAGCCTTGAACTCACAGAGATTAGCCTGCCTCTGCATCCAAAGTTCTGCGATTTTAGGTATGCACCACCACACCCAGCAATCAACATACCTCTTTTAGGGGCAAAATGCCTCTTGAAACCAGTTCTCCAGTGGGAGCCACATAACTAAGGAGACTGGCTTGTGACTATTTTCTCTTTATGTACATTTAAGATTATATGTATTTATCCATTAGATCAGTAAGGATATTATTAAAATTAACATCAAGGAAAAAATGTGTCATTTTTGAATTTTAGACTGTCTTTAGTAAGCAGCCTTATCTTCTCAGCAGGGTTCCTGCCCTGCTTTCATTGTTTAAACCAGGCTGGTCTAGAAAACAGAGATCTGTCTGTTTTTTCCTCTAGTGTGATGGCATTAAGGGATTAAGGGTGTGTGAAAGTACCACCCTGCTCAAATATTTCACTTAAATCCCAGATTTTATTAACTCTGTAACCCAGAGAGCAACTTTGAACTATAGTAACAATTCAAAATCTGCCCAAAAACTTCAAAAATCTCTTATGTTTTAGCAATGCCAAACCAGAAAAATATCCTTTCTACCTCCCAATATAAGAAAATCAAAGACATCTAAACAAAAATCAAGCAAAGAAACAACATTCCAAAAGCCTTGGCATGTTTAACCATGCCATCCCATACTGCAATTAAAGCTTTGTTCATTATTCTTTAGAATCTAGCTTTGGAAGCATTTCACTGGTGGGCCAATACCAGAAACTTCTGACAAGCACCCAGAACCCAGGGAGCTCTTAGCTCCACTGCCATCAATTTTGTATTATCTATTGGGAAGGGCCTCCCTCCTTCCTCCATTATCATTGTTGGCAATTTAGCATTCCATCTGTAAATTCTTTCCTTTAAGACTATCCTAGTCTGAACGTTCAAAAAAAGATACACAGAACCACAATTGGCAGGGTAAAAATCATTTGCATGCTGTGAAGAACAAATTCAATTGGAATCCAAAAGTATTGAGGCACTATGAATTCCTCCATGTTTAATCTAGGTGATTAATTATGCTCTCAATTTCTGTTTAAAAGGCTTCCTGGTTTTTTTTTTAGTATGTAAGGAGAGCTAAGCCTTAGCTCTTCACCTTTGTTGCAAAGCAACAGCTTTTGTTAAAGTAGCCACACCTTTGAAATATATTTGGGTTCAGCTCCCTGTTCTTTAGCTAGGAGACTACCTCTTACCTGGGCCTAGCTCAGTCTATAAGCATGGATTCTATTCACATTGGGCGTCATATGTAAAAAAAAAATAATTAGGGGGGATCCAAGATGGTGGTGGCTCGCTCTGACGTATTTTGATCTCAGGGGAAACAGTCAAAGGGCGGCGGGTGTTTCAAGACTCTGTACAAACGGGTCTGGGGGGCTCAAACCCTCTGGAACTCACCCAACTACCCAGGGAACAGTGGGAGTCCCTGGACAGGACTCTCCCTCCCATTCTCAGACACGCACGGAAGCCTCTGAATCCTAGAATTGGGATCCCTCTCCCTGACCAGTAGAGACACGCCCGGTAAATTCCAATCTAATATCCAGCCGGCAGACGCAGACCCAAAGCAGATATAATCTCCAGCCTGCTGGGTACCCCCAGGGCTCTCACAGCCAATCCAGCTATCTGGCGAAAGGTTGCGACCCGTGGAAGTGCACTCAGCTCAGATGCAGAGTGCCATCAGACTGCAGATTGCAACCCACTGCAGTATACAGGAGGGAACTTAGTCGAGCATGACGTCACTTGCTAGTCTCCAGATCCGGGCCACGGGAACGGTAAGGCTATTGGGGGTGAAGGCAGATTTACCCACCACAGAAGCCAACCCTGGGCAAACTGTGAGGTATTTGCAAGTGCTGTATATTGGACTTTTTTACAAGTGCTGGCCCTTTCGGTGGGGAACCAAAGCTTACCTGTACACAGCTCCACCCACTGGATTAGTTAGGTCTCTACCTAAGAGGCAGAGCTGAATGACTCACCTTACAGGGGTGGAGTAAGGCAATTCGACTCCTACACCAAAGCGCCCCCTGTGGACCCAAGTCCAGAAGACAGCTAGGAATTTCCAATGGCCAGAGGCCCAAGACCAAAACAAACAGACAAACAAACAAACAAACAAACAAACAAAAACACAGAGCAGAATGACTCCAACAAAAGGAAGCAATGCTATTTCATCCAGCCCAGACGACCTCACCACAGCTGAAACACATGAAAACGAGGACAATTCTACATTATGGAAAGTGATAGAGTCCCTTCAAGAAGAACTTAAATCTATGAAGGAATTCAAAGAAGTCACAATTGCACATACGAAAGCGATGGAAAACACCATTAGAGAACTTCAGAACAAGGTGAGACAACTTGAACAAGAAAAAGAGAGGGCAATGGAAGACTTCTAAGCAAAGACAAGCAAACGGGAGCAGGAAATGTAAAAAACAAATAGAATCACTCAAGAAATGAAAATGGAAATGGAAACAATAAAGAAAACACAGTCAGAGTTAAAAATGGAAATGGAGAATCATGGGAAGAAAACAGGAACTATGGATTTGAGTACCAAAAATAGTATTCAAGAGATGGAAGACAGGATCTCAGCATGGAAGATTCGATGGAAGAAATCAATACAACATCCAAAGAAAATGAGAAAGCTAAAAAACCTCTCACCCACAATATCCAAGAAATCGAGGACTCAATGAAAAGACGGAACCTAAGAATTACAGGCAGAGAGGAAAGAGAAGACTCCCGACTCCATGGTCCAGGAAATATCTTCAACAAAATCATAGAAGAAAACTTCCCAAACCTAAAGAAAGAGATGCTAGTAAAAATCCAAGAGACTCACAGAACAACAAACAGATAAGATCAGAAAAGAAACTCCTCTCACCACATAATAATGGAAACTCCAAATGTAGAGAACAAAGAAAGGATATTAAAAGCTGTAAGAGAAAAAGGCCAAGTCACATACAATGGCAGACCCATCAGAATTACACCTGACTTCTCCTCAGAAACTTTAAAAGCTAGAAGGGCCTGGACAGATGTCCTACAAGCCGTGAGAGAACATAGGTGTCCAGCCAGACTACTATACCCAGCAAAACTCCCTATCAACATAGATGTAGAAAACAAGATATTCCATGACAAAATCAAATTTAAAGAAATTTAAAACAAAACGCAGCCCTGAAGAAGAACCTACAAAAAAAAAAATCCAACCCAGAGAAGATAACTACACCCAAGAAAACAGAGGAAATAGAAACCTCCACAGCATCTAAACAAAAAGAAACACAAAATGACCAGCTACACCAAAATAATGGGAAATAACAAGCCCTGGTCACTAATATCCATTAACATCAATGGATTCAACTCGCCAATAAAAAGACACAGACTTATAGACTGGATCCATAAACAAGACCCATCTTCTTGCTGCATACAAGAAACATATCTCACTACTGAAGATAGGCACTATCTCAGGGTAAAGGGCTGGGAAAAGCTTTTCCAAGCAAAGGGACCCAGGAAACATGCTGGAGTAGCCACCCTATTATCAAACAAAATAGACGTCCGATTGAAATTAATAAAAAAAGACAGAGAAGGGCATTACATGATCGTTAAAGGAAATATTCATCAAAAGGACATCTCAATATTGAATATCTATGCCCCAAATTCAAAGGCACCTACATTTATAAAAGGAATGCTTCTACAACTTAAATGGCACATCGATCCAAACACTTTAGTAGTGGGAGACTTCAACACCCCACTCACAACTATGGACAGATCATCAAGACAGAAGCCAAACAGAGAAATAATGAGTGTAACAGATATCATGAAACAAATGGACCTAACAGATATCTACAGAATGTTTCACCAAAACACAAAAGAATATACCTTCTTCTCAGCACCTCATGGAACCTTCTCCAAAATCGACCATATAGTTGGACACAAAGATAGCCTCAACTGATACAAGAAAATTGAAATAGCTCCTTTTATCTTATCAGACCACCATGGAATAAAGCTGGACTTCAATAGCAAAAGAATCAACAGAAAGTCTACACACACATGGAAATTGAACAACTCTTTACTAGAGGACCACTGGATCAGGGAAGAAATAAAGAAGGAAATCAAAGACTTCTTAAAATCCAACGAAAATAAAGACACAGCATTCCCAAACCTATGGGACACAATGAAAGCTGTGCTACGAGGAAAGTTCATAGCACTAAGTGCCTTCAAAAAGAAAATTGTGACAGCTCATATTAGCGAATTAATAGGTAAAGTGGGTGAATTGGAAAAAAAAGAAGCAATCACACCCAAGAGGAGCAGAAGGCAGGCAATCATCAAACTTAGGGCTGAAATCAACAACGTAGAAACAAAAAGAACTATACAAAGAATCAATGAAACCTAGAGTTGGTTCTTCAAAAAAATGAACAAAATAGACAGACCCTTAGCCAAATTAACTAAAAGAGAGAAGGAAAAAAAACCCAAATCAACAAAATCAGAAATGGAAAGAGAGAAACAGACATTGAGGAAATCCAGAAAATATTTGGATCCTACTTTAAAAATCTATACTCCAGCAAATTTGAAAACTTAAGTGAAATGGACAATTTTCTTGATAGATTCCACCTACCGAAGCTAAATCAAGATCAGATAAACAGATTAAACAGCCCTATAAACTCTAAGGAAATAAAAACAGTCATTAAAAATCTCCCAACCAAATAAAGCCCAGGGCCAGATGGCTTTAGCACGGAATTCTACCGGAACTTCAGAGAGGAGCTAACACCAATACTCTTCAAATTGTTTCACAAAATATAATCTGAAAGAACATTGCCAAACTCATTCTATGAGGCCACAGTCACCTGGTTCCTAAACCACACAAAGACCCAACAAAGAAACAGAACTTCAGACCAATCTCCCTCATGAACATAGATGCAAAAATACTTAATAAAATACTAGCAAACAGAATTCAAGAACACCTCAAAAGTATCATACACCATGATCAAGAAGGCTTCATCCCAGGAATGCATTTCTTCAAGTGTCTCTCAGCCATTAGGGATTCCTCCTTTGTGAATTCTCTATTTAGCTCTGTCCCCCATTTTTTGATTGGATTGTTTGGTTTCTTGGCATATAATTTCTTGAGTTCTTTGTAGATTTTGGATATTAGCCTTCTGTCAGATGTGGGGTTGGTGAAGATTTTCTCTCAGTCTGTAGGCTGCCATTTTGTTCAAATAACAGTGTCTTTTGCCTTACAGAAGCTTTTCAGTTTCATGAGGTCCCATTTATTGATTGTTGATCTCAGGTCCTGAGCTGTTGGTGTTCTGTTCAGGAAGTTGTCACCTGTGCCAATGATTTTGAGGGTTTTTCCCACTTTCTCTTCTAGTAGATTTAGTGAGACCAGGCTTATGTTAAGGTCTTTGATCCACTTGGACTTAAGTTTTGTACAAGGTGATAAGTACGGGTCTAATTTCATTCTTTTACAAATGGACATCCAGTTGGACCAGCACCATTTGTTGAAGATGCTGTCCTTCTTCCATTGTGCCGCTTTGGCTTCTTTGTAAAAAATTAGGTGGCCATAAGTGTGTGGGTCTATCTCTGGATCTTCAATTCTATTCCATTGATCTACTGGTCTGTTTCTATACCAATACCATGCTGGTTTTTTTTTGTTGTTGTTGTTTTACAGCTATTGCTCTGTAGTATAGCTTGAAATCTGGGATAATGATACATCCAGATTTTTTTTTTTATTGTACAGGATTGATTTAGCTACTCTGGGCTTTTTGTTGTTCCATATGAAATTGAGAATAGCTCTTTCCAGGTCTATAAAAATTGTGTTGGTATTTTGATAGGAATTGCATTGAATCTATATGTTGCTTTTGGTAGGATGGCCATTTTTATTATGTTGATCCTACCTATCCAAGAGTTTGGGAGATCTTTCCCTCTTCTAAAGGCCTCTTCCATTTTTTATCAACGTAATTCACCATATACACAAGATGAAAAAAAATACATGATTCTCACTAGAAACGGAAAAAGCATTAGACAATATCCAACACCTCTTCATGCTAAAAGTTCTGGAAAGAACGGGCATACAAGGACCGTATCTAGAAATAATAAAGGCAATATACAGCAGGCCAATGGCCAACATCAAATTAAATGGAGAGAAACTTGAAGCATTTCCTCTAAACTCAGGGACAAGACAAGGATGCCCACTTTCACCATATCTCTGCAATATAGTACTTGAAGTTCTTGATAGGGCAATAAGACAACTAAAGGAGATCAAGGGGATAAACATAGGAAAGGAAGAATTAAAATTATCCCTATTTGAAGATGATATGATAGTATACATAAGCGACCCCAAAAATTCCACCAGGGAACTCTTCCAGCTGATAAACACCTTCAGCAAAGTGGCTGGATACAAAATTAATTTAAAAAATCAGAAGCCCTTCTTTATACCACAAAGAAATGGGCGGAGAAAGAAATAAAGGAAACAACCCCCTTCACAATAGCCACAAACAATATAAAATACCTGGGGGGTAACTCTAACCAAGCAAGTAAAGGAACTGTACAACAAGAACTTCAAGCCCTTGAAGAAAGAAATGGTAGAGGCCTTTAGAAGAGGGAAAGATCTCCCAAACTCTTGGATAGGTAGGATCAACATAATAAAAATGGCCATCCTACCAAAAGCAACATATAGATTCAATGCAATTCCTATCAAAATACCAACACAATTTTTATAGACCTGGAAAGAGCTATTCTCAATTTCATATGGAACAACAAAAAGCCCAGAGTAGCTAAATCAATCCTGTACAATAAAAAAAATCTGGATGTATCATTATCCCAGATTTCAAGCTATACTACAGAGCAATAGCTGTAAAAAAAAAAAAAAAAAAAAAACCAGCATGGCATTGGTATAGAAACAGACCAGTAGATCAATGGAATCGAATTGAAGATCCAGAGATAGACCCACACACTTATGGCCACCTAAGTTTTTACAAAGAAGCCAAAGCGGCACAAAGGAAGAAGGACAGCATCTTCAACAAATGATGCTGGTCCAACTGGATGCCCATTTGTAAAAGAACGAAATTAGACCCATACTTATCACCTTGTACCAAACTTAAGTCCAAGTGGATCAAAGACCTTAACATAAGCCTGGTCACACTAAATCTACTAGAAGAGAAAGTGGGAAAAACCCTCAAAATCATTGGCACAGGTGACAATTTCCTGAACAGAACACCAACAGCTCAGGACCTGAGATCAACAATCAATGAATGGGACCTCATGAAAAGCTTCTGTAAGGCAAAAGACACTGTTATTTGAACAAAATGGCAGCCTACAGACTGGGAGAAAATCTTCACCAACCCCACATCTGACAGAGGGCTAATATCCAAAATCTACAAAGAACTCAAGAAATTATATGCCAAGAAACCAAACAATCCAATCAAAAAATGGGGGACAGAGCTAAATAGAGAATTCACAAAGGAGGAATCCCTAATGGCTGAGAAACACTTGAAGAAATGCTCAACATCCTTAATCATCAGAGAAATGCAACTCAAGATGACTCTGAGATTCCATCTCACACCTGTCAGAATGGCTAGGATCAAAAGTTCAAATGACAGCACATGCTGGCGAGGGTGTGGAGAAAGGGGAACCCTAATCCATTGATGGTAGGAGTGCATGCAGGCTTGTGCAACCACCCTGGAGGTCAGTCTGGCGATACCTTAGAAAACTTGGAATAACTTTGCCTCAGGACCCAGCCATACCAGTTCTGGGTATACACCCAAATGTCTCCTCACGGAATCATAAGGAAGTTTCGTCATCTATGTTCATAGCAGCCTTATTTGTAATAGCTAGAAACTGGAAACAACCCAGATATCCCTCAACCGAAGAATGGGTTAAAAAACTGTGGAACATCTACACAATGGAACATTATTCAGCTATCAGGAACAATGAAACTATGCAATTTGCAGCCAAATGGATGGATCTAGAAAAGCTCATCCTGAGTGAGCTAACCCAGACTCAGAAGGATGCATATGGCATCTATTCACTTATCGTAGGATTTTAGCTATATAGTAGGGGATATCGATACTACAACTAACA
>CAJQZJ010000353.1:200207-244001 GCA_907164525.1 Lophiomys imhausi | reverse complement strand
TTTTTTTTTTTTTTTGGTTTTTCGAGACAGGGTTTCTCTGTGTAACCCTGGCTGTCCTGGACTCACTTTGTAGACCAGGCTGGCCTCGAACTCACAAAGATCCGCCTGCCTCTGCCTCCCAAGTGCTGGGATTAAAGGCGTGCGCCACCACCGCCCGGCTAGACTTTTTTTTTAATTTTTTTTTCTATTTTTTATCCTTTTTTATCTGTTTGTCTGCTTATTTGTTTGTTTGTTTTTTAGTTCTCTCTCCTGGGCAATAAGACACTTTTCACTGGTGGTACTGCCTTGTAGACCCCAATGAATGAGGAGGCTCTTGGCCCTCATACGACTTCTAAACTGAGATGAGGGACTGTTATATAGGGACACCCCATCCCAGAGAAATGGGATGGAAGGGTTAGGGTGTAAGGAAAAAAAATGAAATGTGAAGTTTTGGCCTTTTGCTTCTAATTGTCATAAACTCTTTAGGATAATTAAGAAATGTAAGCTAATGGTTATGCAAGCTGGTCATTCTGTTAGGTACTATGACAGCCTATTATAAGCTAATCAGAAATAAAGATGCTAAGAGACAAGCAACATCTGCTTATCCTAATATAAGAGATAGATAGGGCCTCTTCAAAAACCTCAAGAGATCTGCAGAATATGGCATTCAAAGATGTTTTCGTAACTTTAGATTTTTTTTTATATTGAGATATATCAACTCCTGACAGCACCCCCTATTCTACTCCAAATAGAAGATGAGCATCGAAGAATCTCCAGTGGGAGATGATTGAATTAGTCACAAGCCTATCTCTTGGCAGGAAAAACCCCTTGCTCCAAGTGTAGACAGAATGCTGTCCAAAAAGGACAAAACCTGGAAGCAGGAAAGTCAACAGCCTAGCTCTGCCAAGACAGGGTAGGCAAGTCCTTCATAACCCCTGCTCTACAATAAATGTCTGTCAGAGAAACGGGGCCAAACGACTGAAGATCGATGCTGTAATGTATGAAGAGAAAATGGGAATTGTCCAGGCAGCCACTGGTATGTCATTTCTTAGTTTGGGAAGCTGCAGACCCTGTACTTCCTATAAAATCAGATATATTTATCCCTCTCATGTCTCTGAAGTGGTTGAAGAATAGATAGCTAGAGTCTCATAATTAAATTTTGAGTTGTTCAGGAGTCAAGAGAATGTTATAGATCTAGGATGATGCTTTAAAATTGTGTTGCAAGTTAGTATGAATGTTGAGTTAGATATAGAACTTTAAACTCATGAAGATGGTTAGATAGTACAAAATTAAAATCAGGTACCATAAATCATATGGACTGGACATTGGGAATGTATGTTAAGCCATATAACCCTCATAAATGGCCTAATTACCTCTGTTGTTTTGTATTGTATCTATTATTATAAGAGAAATAATCATTTGTTGGATTGAAAAGGGGAACTGTTGGGGGAAATAAGATATACCTTAAATTTAAAAAAAAAGGAAGAGAATGGGGGTTGAAGGTGGGAGGGTGGGACTGGAGGAGGGAGTAGGGAGTGGAATGCGGTTGAGATGTAACTCAAAGAAATAAAAATAAATTATTTTAAAAAATTAAATTACATTGGGCACCATTTGTAGAAATAATTAAATTGTTTAACAGTATTTATATTATTGTTAATTGGTTTGTGGCTGTTAATCTTTAAGTAGCCATTATAAATGAGCTCACAGACACCACATGGATTTTTAACAAACCTTGGCTTGAGTTGTTTAATCCTGGCCCCTCTAAGCTAGCTCTTAAGTCTATTACCCAAATATGACCCCATATATACATACGTCCCCTTGGACTACCATTCTCCACACTACCCGATGTTCCAGGCCTTCTGGACTGATCCTCTTGCATCTACCCCATGGCGTGTGACTCCTTCTTCCTGCTTCTGGCTGTAATGAACTAATTCTCTGTCTAAAGTGCAGGCTTCCTGTTCTAATCTCAGGAAGTCCCACCTTTCTCTGTCTTTGCCTAATCTCAGGCCACAGCATTTATTTAACCAATTAGAGTCAATTAAGTAACAGACAGCAAACAGGACCAATTAACATTTAGAAGGCTTAACACTACCCCATCATGTGTGTGTGTATTGGTTGAAATAAAAAATGACTCTCATAGGTTCATAGAGAGTGGCAGACTTAGGAGATTTGGACTTGTTGGAGGAAGTGTAACTCATCCTCTTCATGCTTCCAGCCAATCCAGATGTAGAACTCATCTCCTTCTCCAGCACCATGTCTGCCTGGATTCTGCCATGCTTTCCACCAATATGATAATGGACTTAATCCTCTGAACCTGTAAGCCAACAACAATTAAATGTTTTCCTTTATAAGAGTTCTTATGGTCATGGTATCTTTTCACAGCAATTGAAACCCTAACTAATACTCAGGGAGTGAGAACAGGAGTATTGAGTTTGAGGACATCCTGCAGGACATAGTGAGTTCTGAGCCACCTTGGACTACATAGTGAGGGCTTTGAAAGAAAAACAAATTGCAAGCCACAGCTTTTTGTGGTTGTGCATTGACATAAGCTTAAGGAACAGAAGAAAATTTGCAATTCATCATACAAGAAACTTAATGAACAGAAAAACTATAGTATTGGAATGCCCTCCCAAACACTAGGGCACTTCCATTCACCATCCTGCCTCTTCTTTTTATGAGGATGGTAATCTGATCCATTTTAACAGACAAAGAAAGGTAGACTCAGAGTAGACTTACTTTTCTAAGTGTCCTATGTCTAAGTGGAAGCCTTGTGACTGTACTCATGTCTGACTCTCCCATGTCTTTGTTCTCTCTTTTCTTTAAGCAGCTTCAGCATCACGTACACAGAGCTTGTTCATCCACATCACCAACACTGCATGTCCCCTTTTACACAACAGAAACAAGACAGAGATATCCTCTTACTGAAGTGATACAGGGAGAGTTTATCAAGATTTTGAATTTCAGTGGCATGTTGAGTTAAACTAGCACAAAGATTATAGCCTATTTTTATCTCCCCCTTCCCTTCCTTTTGTTGAGACTCTCTGTATTTTCCCTTTCTTTAGTGTGGACTACTAAATATTGAGACAGATTTTATTACCATAGTCTCTGCATAAAAGTGGTTACTGGCATGCAGAGGGTAGATGGAGAAGGACAGATTACCAGAGGAGTCCATGATGATTTCGTTGTTGTTACTTTTGCTGACATTTGATTTATTTTTTCTTAGTAGGAGTTAATCTTCTTCTAGACTCTGAAGACTTTATTTTTAAGTACACTGTTTTAAAGAAAGTCTTGAATGAGAAAATATACTAAATTCATGGCTGGGGAATGACAAACTGGAGGTTTCTGTGGGCTTCAGAGGGATAAGAATCAAGATTAGTATGAAGTAAAGTTTATTTGGGAAGAACATTCTGATGTGGATGGTGGCAGTGGTTACACAGTGCACAGTGGTGCAGTGTGATTTTCATTAGACTGTCATGTCTCTGCTCTTCCTTCCTCAATCCCCCATCTTCAAGCCAACCTTGCATCTCTTAAGTAATACTTACAACTGTATTTTACTAGGAAAGACTTGATACACCATGATATAGGTTTCAACCTGTCTGTAAACACAATTCACTTAAGCAAATAATTATATGGGGTTTTTTGTATGGACAAAAAACTTCACTCTACATTTTGTGTGGGGAATAGATTTAAAGTTTCAGAGACAAGACACAAAATAACTCAAAGCCACTGAAGTGATTACATGAAAGATTCTGTCAGAAGAGGAATGAGTTAACAGATGAGAACTAGAGCTTCAAAGTCATATAATGACCAGTGACAATACAGTACCAATATATTTTTCATGACTGAGCCTCTGATTACCTTGCAAACTTCTATGCAGACATGTATCATCAGTAACTAGACTGTCTTATGGAAAGAATTAATTGACAGAGTTAACACTGAAATCTTTTCTATTGTTAAGTACAATAGAAAAGTCTTCTCCAATTGTACATGAGGGCTTTGTTCCAGGACTCTGCCAGGTGATTAAATCCTCCCACACTCAAGTCCTCCATCTGAGATCCCATGATACACATAATTTAAGTACATTCTCTCACACATTTACAATCATATCTATACTATACATTTTGCCTGGTATAACGCAAGTGCTATGTAAATATACTCCATTGTTTCATTTATATTGAAATGGAACAGTATGTACATGTTCAGCAAAGGTACCTATTTTTTCTGAGCATTTTCATTCCAAGGTTAGCTGATTCATAAATTGACACTCATGGACAATGGATGACCCACTCTGTACCCTACATTAGCACAATCACATTACTTTCAACTTGCCTTCTCTTTGCGTGCAGCATTGTGTGAGATAAGTGCGTCATAAAAAAGGTAGAGAAATTCAAGTCAACTTAAATTATGAAAAAGATTCACTATCAAAATGATGCCTATCCATAAATTTACAAAAGTATCCAGAAGGTCCTTTTGAAAAACAAAAACTTGTTCTTAGCCTATTCTTGCCTTTCTTATCCTCCATCCCATGGACGATTTCTCTATTAAAACTATGAAGAGACAACTCAAAGTGTCCCTCTTTGTCTATGGTGAGAACAAGAAGGCCATTTGTTTTCTTCTTAGTGGATCAGCTTTGATATTGCAATTCAGTAATGCTACATGACACATCAAAGAGCTCGGTGGAAGTCAGCTGAGACATTCAACACCAAAGACACTGGGGATCCCATGTGTTCATCTAGTACCATCTTTGCTACACTTACTTGTTTTCAAATGAAGTCACTTAGAGCCACTGCTGCCAAAAAGGCTGTCTTTTTCTCTCACATAAAATGAATGAGGCCATCTCTGTTTCCCTCAGGTCTTCATTATCTGATCTGAGTCCACAAGTGGTCAAAATGGTTTGTGGGTTACTTTCCACATATTAACTCCTTTGCATAGGCTCATTTTATTTCACCATGACTTGCCCCATCCTTGTTTCCATATCCCCAGGTTGCACCATGATCCATGACCATGTGGTGTGGATTTGTAATGCCCCAGTATTTTATAATTGACAATTCATTGAGAAATTACATGTCTTGATTTGTTCCATTGATGATGATGTGCTGAGGACTTCTGTTGTTGGTGTCAGTATGAGGAATTCAGTTTTCTAGTCTTCAATTTCACCTTTAAGGAGAAGGGCATGGAAGGGCAAGAGGACCACAATGAAGTTGACAGAAAGGTGTGATCTGTTAGTGAATTTCAACCAAGCTACAAACAGGGCTAAGAGCCATGGAGAGGAAGTCAATGTAATACACACATAACATTACTCATCAACCTAGTACAGTTCCCAGAGTCTACTGGGCTTATAAAAACACATTTCTTTAACTGTGAGACTATAATTATCTAGTCTTCAATGGCATTAGAGACCTGAGAAGATTAATTAGGAATTAAAAGTATGTTATAGGTATCAGAAGATGTTTTTAAGTTGGTAATGCAAGTTAGGATAGAAACTGGGAACTTTAAACTCATGGAGATAGAAGGATAATAGAATATTAATATCAGTTGCCAAATATGGATGGACTGGACATTGGGAATGTACATACCTTATAATTTTCATAATTGTGGCCTAATTATTCAAAAAATAATTATGAGTTCTGGGAGAAGGAGGAGAGGGTGGGAGGATGGGACCGAGAGAGTTGGAGGGAGGGGACTGTGATGGAGATGTAACTTGAAGTAATAAATAAACATATTTTAAAAAGTGTATTTCGTTAGGACGTTGTCTCTTTATAATCAGGTTTTGTTCTCTAGCCTCATGAGAAGAAAGTGGATATAGAATGATTCTCAGGTAGGGTAATGGTCATTCTGATCAGAATGTAAGATTCTTTAGAGTCAGTTCTTTTGTGAATAGAAACACTTCGTCAGGAATTTGTATTAATGCCCAGGAGACTCCTAGGTATAAAAAGTGGTGATACCAAGGGGATGCTAAGACTTAAGTGGTGATTACAAAATAAACATTTACAAACTTTCCTACTCAATAAATAAAGTCTGGCATTTACATTTTCATTAGCCTCACATCCTCATTTTCTGAGGGGAATTATCCAGGGAAATTCGCTGGAAAGGCATAGCAAAGATAATTGCTCGTCTGCTCTTGTGTGTTTCATCTGAAAACAAGGTAGTCTAGAAGATGGAGTTCATATGAGATAAAACAAACAAACAAACAAACAAAAGGAAACGAAGGTCAGATACTAAGGAAACCAGCAGCAATGCATTGTTCTTGAAGCATAGGAGATGAGGCTCTTGGAAGAAACCACACCTATGTTAGAGAGCAATCAAACTGCCTGACCCATTGTTGAGATCAGGATGTGCATTGCCCTGAGTTACTTCATATTGTATAAAACAATGGCCACTTCAGACAGTGCCTTGTCCCCAAAAGTGTCAATTTTTACAGGCAGCATTTGGCATTGCTGTGAGGAAGGGCCATGTCTGTACCTTGACGAACATATAGACAGCACCATCTGTCTGGCACCACCCACGCAAAGCAAACTGACTGATAAACAACTTACAAGGGTAAGTAGAGTAAATCCAGTGACACCCTATAAAGGCACTAAACTAAGTTGTGAGGAAGGAAGCATACGGACACATCAAAATCAGATCAGCAAAGCTAGCAAGATGTCTCAGTAGGCAAAGGAATTTGCTTCCAAACCTGAGAATCCAAGTTGAACACTCAGGAGGTGAACGATGAAAGAAGAGAACCAATTCCCTTAAACTGTTCTCTCACCTCCACCTGTACACCATGGCACATGTACAAGCATGCTCACAATTGTATACACACACTCTCTCAATTAAAAAAAAAAGAAAAATGAAAAATAAATAAATAAATAAATAAATAAATAAATAAGTGTAATTTTAAAAAATGCAATCCTACTCAGGAAAACCAGGTCTAAGCTTATCAGATATATCCGACTGAAGAAAGGATTCAAAAGCTTCATTTGGGACCAGAAAGAGGACATCTAACACAGCAAAGACCCTGCCCACCTGTTGTTTGACCACTCAATGTTTATATCAAAGACCCAATAAGCAGAGAACTTCTGACTATCCCAGGGGGTTTCACCTCTGCTGAGTTCTCAAGAATCCTTTTCTCCAACTTTTTGTCTACCTGAACATATGGTCCATTCAACTGTCTGTTCACTCTGGATCCAGTCCTGATCTCAACCTCTTCTCCCTCTACTGCATCTTACTTCTGATGTACTAATGCTAACCCTGCAGCGTGACTCCATGATGGTGTGGCACCCTTGGCAGCATCCAACCTCCAACGTAGACTCATCTTATTCCTGCAAGGACTCTTTTCTTATCCCTATCAGATTCTGCCTCTCAGGCTTCTTTCAGACTCCTTGACTTCTGCTAGGTACTCTTTAACCATGTGTAAGCTTTCTGTAACTTACATATACACAGGTATCTAGATGCTTATCTAGATAGATGATAGATTTACTGTTTGATATGCGTTATGTGATTTCAGACTTATTTTAGTAGTTAAGATCATAATAAATTAAAACATTTTCTTTTAAGACTAGATATTTATAGTCTCACAGTTAAATTTTAAGTTGTTCAGGAATTAAAAGGAGGTTCAAGGTCTAAAAAGGTGTTTTTAAGTTGGTAATGCAAATTAGGATGGAAACTGAGTTAGGTGTAGAACTTTAAACTCATGGAGACATATAGATAATAGAATATTAATATCAGACTGGACATTGGGTATGTATGTTATAACTTATAATTTTTATAATTTTGGCCTAATTCTTCTTATTGTTTTGTAATTGTGTTTATTATTAGAAAAAAAAGACCCTTTTATTGGACTAAAACGGGGAACTGTTGGGGGGAAAATATACACCTTAATTTTTTTTTAAAGCAGATAGGTGTGAGGATGAGGAGGGTAGAAGGAAGGGACCAGAAGGGGGAAGAAGGGGGGGGGGGATGTGATTGAGATGTAAGTTGAAGAAATAAATAATTTTTTAAAAAGAACATATAGGATCCAAGATGGTGGCGGCCCACGCGGATGCATTTTGATCTTAGGGAAAACAGCCATAAAGCCACAGAGTTATAACACACTATGCAAAAATCTGAGTGACTCAACCCACCAGAGTTTTACCCAGCTACCCAGGGACCATTAAAAGTCCCTGGGCAGGACTCTCCCTCCCTCTCTCAGACACGCACGGAAGCCACGGAATCCGGGAATTGGGAACCCCTACCAGGAGAGACGCCAGGTAAAGCAGTGTGGGGCAGATGCACAGCAGCTGGGCCTGCAGCGGCTGGGCATGCAGCAGCTGGGCACGCAGCAGTTGATGGTTCCACAACGAATCAGCCTAGCAGCCAGCGGGTCAATAGCTTCATTTTGGAAAGCCCAGATATCTGTGCACCCCCAGAGGGGTGCTGGACAGACACCTCTATTGGATTTACAGTCATTGGGGAAAAAAAAAACGCTGCAGCTGGATTGAGCAGCAGGATATTTCCAGCTGCAGGTTGCGCTTGACTGTGGTATACAGGAACTTGGATGACAGTGGCCCCATTTGCCAGTATCCAAAGCCAGCTCCATACACACATAGGCAGAGCTGTGAGAGTGACAAAAAAAGGCTACAGGGTTAGAAAGCAGATTTGCCCACTACAGGGTCCAACCCTGGGCAAACTGTGAGTCTTTATTATTATTATCAGACATTTTTGCTAGTACGGGCCCTTCTGGCGGAAAACCAGAGCTTAAGCATATATAGCTCCACACCCTGGATCAGTGAGGTTTCGACCTGGGAAGCACTGCTGAGTGACTCACCACCTTACAGGCGTGGAGTCAGGTCCTCGCAATACTCCAACAGGCCTTGGGACCTCCAAAGTCCACAGAATCTGTGCCTGGACACACAGAACCATACCACCAGAGCCACTTCAGGCTGAACACTCAATGTGCAACATAGAGACCTCTTTCTTGGGAGCAGTGAAACAATCCCAGGCCATTACTCATTGCCTGGGAATAGATTGCACCAGCTCACAATGTGTCTGGCTATTAGGTGCACATTGACCCTGAGAACCCCCTGTGAGCAGCCGGGGAGGACCACAAACACTGTCGAACATGTAAGCTTCAGGGGAGCTACAACCCCACCCAACAGCCTGAGGTCTGCCAACCTGCACTGTCATCTATAGGAAGACAAGTTGGATCCCAGGAATCTACAGGAACACATCACCATCACAACCCCTCACCTGAGTACCCAATTGGGATGAAACAGGAAGGGGTGAGCTCTTGGAGACACACTGAGAACCTCCACACAAGGCCCCATACAGCCAGTGGAAAGCAACAGATCACCAAGCAATTCGACTGCTACACCAAAGCGCCCCCTTTGGATCCAAGCCCAGAAGACAACAGGAGCAGACAGCTAAGAACATCCAAATGGCTAAAGGTCAGAGAAAAAACAAAAACAACAGAAGTCAGAGAGATATGACTCCAATAAAACATCACTATGCTAGTACATCAAGTCTTGACCACTCACCACAGCTGAAACACATGAAAAGGTTGACAATTCTACATTATGGAAAGGGATAGAGTCCTTTCAAGAAGAATTTAAATCTATGAAGGAATTCAAAGAATTCACAATTTCACAAGTGAAAGCAATGGATAATACCATTAGAGAGCTCCAAGCCAAGGTGGCTCAACTTGAACAGGAAAAAGACAGGGCAATGAAAGATTTCCAGGCAAAGACCAGCACATTGGAGCAGGAAATGTACAAAACGAATAAAATCATTCCAGACATGAAAATAGAAATGGAAACAATAAAGAAAACACAGTCACAGTTAAAAATAGAAATGGAGAATCAAGGGAAGAGAACAGGAACCACAGATATGAATATCAAAAACAGGATACAAGACATGGAAGACAAGATCTCAGGCATGGAAGATTTGAAGGAAGAAATCAGTACAACATCCAAAGAAAATGAGAAAGCTAAAAAAAATCTCTTACCCATAACATCCAAGAAATCAAGGACTCAATGAAAAGACAGAACCTAAGAATTATAGGCATAGAAGAAAGAGAAGACTCCCAACTCCAAGGTCCAGGAAATATCTTCAACAAAATCATAGAAGAAAACTTCCCAAACCTAAAGAAAGAGGTGCCAAGAGGCTTACAGAACAACAAACAGATCAGATCAGAAAAGAAACTCCTTTCACCACATAATAATTGAAACTCCAAATGTACAGAACAAAGAAAGAATATTAAAAGCTGTAAGAGAAAAAGGTCAAGTTACATATAATGGCAGACCCATTAGAATTACACATGACTTCTCCTCAGGAAGGTTAAAAGCTAGAAGAGCCTGGACAGATGTCCTACAAGTCCTGAGAGAACATAGCTGCCCATCCAGACTACTATACCCAGCAAAACTCTCTATCAACATAGATGGAGAAAACAAGATATTCTATGACAAAATCAATTTAAACAATATCTACCCACAAATTCAGCCCTACAAAAGATCCTAGAAGGAAAATTTCGACCCAGAAAAGATAACTACACCCAAGAAAACAGAGGATATAGAAAAATCCACAGCAACTAAACCAAAAGAAGCACAGGATGACCACCTATACCAAAATAATGGGAAACAACAACCCCTGGTCAGTAATATCCATCAACATCAATGGACTCAACTCGCTAATAAAAAGACACAGACTTACAGATTGGATCAGTAAACAAGACCCATCATTTTGTTGCATACAAGAAACACATCTCATTATCAAAGATAGACATTATCTCATAGTAAAGGGCTGGGAAAAGATTTGCCAAGCAAATGGACCCAGGAAGCAAGCTGAAGAGGCATCCTAATATCAAACAAAATAGACTTCAAACTGAAGTTAATAAAAAAAAAAGACAGAGAAGGGCATGACATACTCGTTAAAGGAAATATTCATCAAGAGGACATCTCAATATTGAACATCTATGCCCCAAATACAAAGGCACCTACATTTGTAAAAGAAATGCTTCTAAAACTTAAATCACACATTGATCCCAACACTTTAGGAGTGGGAGACTTCAACACACCACCCACAACAATGGACAGATCATCAAAACAGAAGCCAAACAGAGAAATAATAAATCTAACAGAGATCATGAATCATATGGACCTAACAGATATCTACAGAACGTTTCACCCAAACACAAAAGAATACACCTTCTTCTCAGCACCACAAGGAACCTTCTCCAAAATCGACCATATAGTTGGACACAAAGATAGCCTCATCAGATACAAAAAAAATGAAATAGCCCCTTGTATCTTGTCAAACCACCATGGAATAAAGCTGGACTTCAAAAGCAAAAGAATCAACAGAAAGCCTACACACACATGAAAATTGAACAACTCTTTACTGGATGACAATTGGGTCAGGGAAGAAATAAAGAAGGAAATCAAAGACTTCTTAAAATCCAACGACAATGAAGGTACAACATACCCAAACCTATGGGACACAATGAAAGCTGTGCTACAAGGAAAATTCATAGCACTAAGTACCTTCAAAAAGAAAACTGTGACAGCTCATATGAGCGAATTAACAGCTAAACTGGGAGAATTAGAAAAAAAAATAAGCAAACACTCCCAAGAGGAGCAGAAGGCAGGAAATCATCAAAGTTAAGGCTGAAACAACAACTTAGAAACAAAAAGAACTATACAAAAAATCAATGAAACCAAGGGTTGGTTCTTTGAGAAAATCAACAAAAGAGACAGACCCTTAGCCAAATTAACTAAAAGGCAGAGGGAAAAAAATCAAATCAACAAAATCAGAAATGAAAGGGGAGAAATAACAACAAACATTGAGGAAATCCAGAGAATATTTTGATCCTACTTTAAAAATCTATACTCCACCAAATTTGAAAACTTAAGTGAAATAGACAATTTTCTTGATAGATTTCACCTACCGAAGCTAAATAAAGATCAGATAAACAGATTAAACAGCCCTATAATCCCTAAGGAAATCGAAACAGTCATTAAAAATCTCCCAACCAAAAAATGCCCAGGGCTAGATTGGTTTAGCACAGAATTCTACCAGTCCTTCAAAAAGGAGCTAACGCCAATACTCTTCAAACTCTTTCAACAAATAGAATCAGAAAGAACACTGCAAACTCATTCTATAAGGCCACAGTCACCCTGATTCCTAAACCACACAAAGACCCAACAAAGAAAAAGAATTTCAGACCAATCTCCCTCATGAACATAGATGCAAAAATACTTAATAAAATACTAGCAAACCGAATTCAAGAACACATCAGAAATATCATACACCATGATCAAGTAGGCTTCATCCTAGAAATGCAGGGATGGTCCAACATACGAAAGTTTATCCACATAATTCACCACATAAACAAGATGAAAGAAAAACAAACACATGATAATCTTGCTAGATGAAGAAAAAGCATATGACAAAATCCAACATGCATTCATGCTAAAAGTTCTGTAGAGAACGGGTATACAAGGACTGTACCTACAAATAACAAAGGCGATATACAGCAAGCCAGTGGCCAAAATCAAATTAAATGGAGAGAAACTTGAGCATTTCCACTGAATGCAGGGACAAGACAAGGATGCCCATTTTCACCATATCTCTTCAATATCGTATTTAAATTTCTTGCTAGAGCAATAAGACAACTAAAAGTGATCAAGGGGATACAAATTGGAAATGAAGAAGTCAAATTATCTCTATTTGCAGACAATATGATAGTATACATAAGCGACCCCAAAAATTCCACCAGAGAACTCTTACAGCTGATATATAATTTCAGCAAGGTGGCTGGATACAAAATTAATTCAAAAAAAATCAGAAGCCCTTCTTTATATAACAAACAAATGGGCTGAGAAAGAAAAAAAGGAAACGACGCCCTTCACAATAGCCACAAACAATGTAAAATACCTGGGGTAACTCTAACCAAGCAAGTAAAGGACCTGTACAACAAGAACTTCAAGTCCTTGAAGAAAAAAATGGAAGAGGCCTTTAGAAGATGGAAAGATCTCTTATGCTCATGGATAGGTAGGATCAACATAATAAAAATGGCCATCCTACCAAAAGCAATATATAGATTCAATGCAATTCTGATCAAAATACCAACAGAATTCTTTATAGCCCTATAAAAAGCTATTCTCAACTTCATATGGAACAACAAAAAAAACCAGAATAGCTAAATCAATCCTGTACAATAAAAAAATCATCTGGACATATCACCATCCCAGATTTCAAGCTGTACTACAGAGCAATAGTAGTAAAAACAGCATGGTATTGGTATAGAAACAGACCAGTAGATTAATGGAATGAATTGAAGACACAGAAATGGACCAACACCTATGAACACGAAATTTTTTGACAAAGAAACCAAAACCGCACAATGGAAGAAGGACAGCATCTTCAACAAATGGTGCTGGTCCAAATGGATGTCCACTTGTAAAAGAATGAAATTAGACACATATGTATAACCTTGTACAAAACTTAAGTCCAAGTGGATCAAAGACCTCAACATAAGGCCAGTCACACTAAATGTACTAGAAAAAAAAGTGGGAGAAACCCTCGAACTCATTGGCATAGGTGACAACTTCCTGAACAGAACACCAACAGCTCAGGACCTGAGATCAACAATCAATAAATGGGACCTCATGAAACTGAAAAGCTTCTGTAAGGCAAAAGACACTGTCATTTGAACAAAACGGCAGCCTACAGACTGGGAGAAAGTCTTCACCAACCCCACATCTGACAGAGGGCTAATACCTAAAATCTACAAAGAACTCAAGAAATTAAATGCCAAGAAACCAAAGAATCGAATCAAAAAATGGGGGACAGAGATAAATAGAGAATTCACAAAGGAGCAATCCCTAAGGGCCAAGAGACACTTGAAGAAATGCTCAACATCCTTAATCATCAGAGAAATTCAACTCAAGATGACTCTGAGATTCCATCTCACACCTGTCAGAATGGCTAAGATCAAAAGCTCAAATGACAGCACATGTTGGCGAGGGTGTGGAGGAAGGGGAACCCTCCTCCATTACTGGTGGGAGTGCAGGCTTGTGCAACCACTATGGCAGTCAGCATGGAGATATCTTAGAAAACATTGAATAGCTTTGCCTCAGGACCCAGCCATACCACTTCTGGGTATACACCTAAATGACTCCTCCCGGAATCATAAGGAAGTTTCCTCATTTATGTTCATAGCAGCCTTATTTGTAATAGCTAGAAACTGGACACAACCCAGATGTCCCTCAACTGAAGGATGGATTAAAAAAATTGTGGTACATATACACAATAGAATACTACTCAGCCATCAGAAACAATGAAATCATGCAATTTTCAGCCAAATGGATGGAACTAGAGCAGCTCATCCTGAGTGAGCTAACCCAGACTCAGAAGGATGCACATGGCATCTATTCAGTTATAGTAGGATTTTAGCTATCTAGTTCAGGATATCTATACTACAACCAACGCACCAAAGGGAATATGGACATAGACTTTTTTGTTTGTTTTTTAGTTTTCTCTCCCTGGCAATGAGACACTTTTCACTGGTGGTACTGCCTTGTAGGCCTCTAGTGTATGAGGAGGCTCTTGGCCCTTATATGACTTCTGAACTGGGGTGAGGGACTGTTATGTAGGGACACTCCACTCCAGAGGAGTGGAATGGAAGTCTTCAGGTGTAGAAAGTGGGTTGGAAGTGCTCCGAAGGAGGGAAAGAGGACAATATGATGGAAATCTAACCTGAAAGCAACAAATAAATAAATTCATTTATTAAAAAAATAAAAATAAAAAGAACATATAAGTTCACCCCGGCAGTAGGCAAAGAGACAATTTGGTGGTGTTGTTCTTATGTCAGTCAGGGGCAGAGCAGATGGCAGTCCTTTTTTCATCTTAGCTTGATGCCTGGCCTGGTGGTCAAAGCTGTTTTATGCCTAGTACACATAAAAATCAAATCAATGCAGCATAGAGTGGGAAGAGGAAGATAGACAGAAAGAGACCTGAATTAAACCATGCCAAGTGTGAAGGTGGCAGAAAGATGCCCACAGACATACCCTCCACCCCACAGCACAGGTGGGCCATAGACACAGAGAGTCCAGCCAACCACCACTCAGCACAGCAAGGGAAGAGGAAGCCAGTCAGAGGCCTGTAGACCACCATGCCACCCACATTTCTGTCCTCCAACATATGGCATAGGAGGGTCATAGACAGCCACTTGCTGGAGGGGTCCACCAGCTGAGTGGCCAGCCTCCAGCAGGAGCCACCACAATGTGTCAGTATGTGATGAATATATGGGAGAAAAAGAACAGTTGGAGCACCTTGAGTATTATGAAGAGAGATGGAACTGGTGACTCGAGTGTGGAGAATAGTAGCCTATTGCTAGTGACCAGTCTTTCCACCTGAGGCCATAGTGAGGTCCCAGGCCAAGCTGACAGAGCCATCTCTGAGTCTGTAGTTATGCAGAGGCAGATGTCCATGTTGATGTTGGTGGCTCATATTACCATGAGAGAACATGAGGACATCAATGGTTGGGGAAGCTGCAGGGACCACATGGATGTCCAGGGGCGATGCAGACCTGGCCTCCTCCTCAATGGCTGTGCCACTCTGGAGAGCTGTCTCCACTTCTCACCAGCAGCAGCACTTGGGAGAGGAGGCCCTGCAACTCATCCAGACAGCACAGTGGAGCTAGCCCTGGTGGCAGGGGTGTGAGTGAACTAACCCAGCCACCTATGCAAGTTGGGAAAACTGCCCACAGGGTCATGAGTATAGAGGAGCTAACCCTGCCCATCATCACCAGCAGCACTGGGGAGAATGAGCCCTGGGCAATATGGCAAGGCTAGCCCTGGGTAATGGGGACATGGTGAGTCAGCCCTGAGAGAGAGAGCATAGGAAAGCTGGCCCTGCCACACATCTGCCATGAGGTGCATAGTAATAGGGGTGATGCCCTTCCCTCCTCACCAGTCGCCACCTGTGGTAGTTGGGAGAGTTGGCCCCACGGGCATGAGAGCTGGAGAGCTAGCCCTGGCCTTTCACTGGCTGTAGTACTTGAGAGATGGGATCTAGGCAACACAGTAGAACTAGAACTGCCAGATGGCAAAGGCACAGGTGAGCCAGCCTCCAGGGTGTGAGAGCAGAGGATCTGGCTTACCCCTTTGTAGGGCTTACCCCTTTGTAGGCTGCAGCATGTGGGAGAGTAGGTCACATGCCTTGACTGGGCAGCACAGTGGAGCTGGCTCTGGAGGTGTGGGTGTAGGGGACCCAGCTTGAGGACATGACAGCAGAAGAGCTGACCTTGCCTCTTGCTGCTGCTGACACTGGATGGCCTAGCCAGAGCAAAGTAGAGCTCGCCCTCGTTGTGTGGATAAGGAAGATCCAGTGGACTGACCAGCTCAGCTACTACCCAGGTTCAGATCCAGGGCTCTGAGTTCATCCACCCCAAAACCTTTATTATCTGTAAATGATTGGGACACGTGAAAGGGGAAGTCCTGCTGATCCAAGACACAGGACAACAAAAGGATAACCTAGGAGGAGGCCTGATGAGGGTGAGGATCTCACATTGATGGTATCACAGAAGCCAGAGTTCTCAAACCAGACCAACGACTCATTGCAATGAACATTTGCAAGTGAACATGTGTGGACAGAGGGATATACTGTGAGTCACTTTGTGACATATTACAGCTTCCACAATGAGATGTTTTCTATGCTTTGGGTTTGTTGTTGTTGTTTGTTTGCTTGTTCTGCAGAGGAGGTTGTAAAGGCAAAGAGAACATATGAGGGAACAGGGAGATGAGTGGGACTGGGTGTGCATGATGTGAAACTCACAAAGAATCAATAAAAGGTTAAAACATATGAAAGTAAATATTAAATATTTTCACTATCTGAAAACCCTTTCCATTCATAATCACATGTGTTTTGACATTTAACAGATAGGCTACTATTCAGTATTTTGAAATCCTAAATGAGATCCAGGAGTCTCTTCCTAATTCTATGTTAAATTTATTTCCTCACAAAACCCTGCTGACCACTCGTGATGAAAGATTAATAGGCAGTTCAAGGTGGCTTTCCATATGCCTTTCATAAACCTGACAGACCACTGAGGTAACCTCATTCAATCCATTCCTAGATTTCATTAATGAGTTGCAACTCCAAACTCCAAGTAGGTGTTCAAGTATTCAATTGTTTTCCATTTATCTTCTAAATGAATATCTCAAAACTAATTTGGCATATTGGTTCTTGAAGGTCCTACCAACAAGCAAAACAGTGATTACCCTGTAAACAGACACAATGTCTCCCACCCTCAAACTTCTCTGTACCTTCAATGTAGCCCACACATGGCTCCAGGATTCATTAAATATTTGTTAAATGAATAAGTGAATCAATTCCCCAAATAGAGGGAATGTAGATTTCCATGCTCTGTTAAATGATGTTTCACTTAGTAAGATCAGTGGTTAATTTATGACTACCTCAGAGTTATTTTCTACATACTTAGATCACTAACATAGATTTGTATAACTTTTATCAAGAATTTCAACTAACCCATGGATCAAAAGAAACTGTGCTAAGGCTTTATATTAGACCTTTAGGGAAAACTGCACGTCACCCAGTAAGACTTCAGATCTAACAACTCAATAAATTTCTTACTTTCTGCCCTCAAACTGTTTTTAGAATTCCACAGGAAAAAGTCCTAATAATGCAATTTGTTTTCACAGCCATTATCTGGACAGAGTGACTGGCCATGGGAGGAGTAATTCTTGGTTGACATTGCCTGGAGTAATGAACTTTTGAGGTATAGGATTTTTAATGGGTTACAAAAACACCATAAATCTATGGCAGAAAATGACTACATATGCATTTCAGGAATGCAGTTTTTCAATTTATTTGATTACAAAATAAAACCAAAATTTAAATCCATTTCATATATCTCTCATTTCTCTAAATTATTGTTTATAGATGGTAAGACTCCACATATAACATAGCTGGGTTTTCTTTCTTTTTTAACTGCTTCTGTATATGTGTCATGTAAGTATGTACCTATGCATCTCTGCATGAGTGTATGTGTGTACATTCAGGTTAATATGTAACTGTACAGTGATACATGCAATAGTCAATGCACGGAGATCAGAGGACAATCTCAGGTGTTAGTCTTTGCCTTCCATCTTGATAGGGGCAGTGTGTCTTGTTCACTGTATATACCAATACTAGCTGTCCCTTAAGTTTCAATGAATTCTTCTTATTCTTAGTATAGAGGTCCTGGGATTACAAATGTGCTCACTATTTCTGAGTTCTTGTGGATTTGGGGTTCTGAACTCTGGTCTTCATGTCTGTATGATGAGTGTTTTGCCCACAGAATCATCTCCTTGGCCCCACAGCTGTATTTTCTCTCCTCTGTCTATGCAATTAAAATACATTTGTCTTTTATTTAACTTTATGAGGACACTTGAGTAATTTTCAGTTTCAATTCAAGTGCCTGTGCTGTGTTGGTGGCACCCGTTGATGCTCCTTGACTCTGAATATCTCCTGTAAAAGTCTATGTGATATTTACTTCTTTTACCTCTGACCAGAGATGGTAACCAGTGTTAAATTGAGATGAAATGATACAATCTGGGAGCAAAATTTAGGATTTTACTGAAGTCTTCATAACAGTTTTGAAGCAGAATATGTGTGTGGGGGGGATAAGCAAACATGTATACAAAACTTAAATAGGTATTCAAAACAGATATTGTGTAAGGAGATTTCATTTCTTAGTTTTGTAAGCTGCTAGCCCTGCACTTCCTGTATGATGAAATAAATTTATCCTTCTCAGGTCTCTGATGTGGTTGAAGATTAGATAGCTATAGTCCCAAAGTTAAATTTTGAATTGTTTATGAATTAAGAAGATATTCAGGATCTAAGAAGATGTTTTTAAAATTGTGATGCAAGTTAGGATGGAGGCTGAATTGGATATAGATCTTTAAACTCATGGAGATGGTTGCATAGTAGAATGTTAGTCAGTTGCCAAGTACATATGGACAGGACATTGGAAATGTATGCTAAGCTTTATAATTCTCATAATTGTGGCCTAATTATTTTTGTTGTTTTGTATTGTATTTGTTGTTATAAGAGAAAGAGCCATTTGTTGGACTGAAAGGTCCCCCTTTCAGCTCTTGGAGGAAAAAGATATACCTTAAACTTAAGAAAAAAAGGAAGCGGTTGGTGGGGTAGGGGGAAGAAGTGGGAGGGTAGGACTGGAGGGGGTGTAGGGAGGGGACTGTGATTGAGATGTAACTTGAAGAAATATAATAATAATAATAAATTTAGAAAACACCCATGACTGAAGGTCATCTGGGTTGTTTCCAGTTTCTAGCTATTACAAATAAAGCTGCTATGAACATAGTTGAGGAGATGTATGTAACTGAACTTCTTAAATTATTCAATGCTTATTTATTAACAATATTCACTTATAAAAATATAAACACTTAACTACTCATCGTACAAATTCCTACAACCCCTTTAACCTAACCACTAAACCTATTGATAACTATTTTCCTAACCTTTTAGAAGGATACAGTCTTTGGGGCATGTCCTCAGTCAGGAACACAGTCTCTGTGTTAGACCCTTTAATGCACTTAGCAGTCCTTTTTTCTGGAATATCTCAGATGTAGATTTGTCAGGGTAAATTGGCTATGGCACTCTCACCTTAAATAAGGCTTGAGGCTTTCTTCTCTCTGGGAGACCCCAGCCATCTGTAGACCAACTTATTTCCTTCGTATCAGCAACTCTGCCTCAGCCCTTAAAGCTGGCCACAGTTTCATGTAGGCCACTGTTTGGACATGTCAAACCCCTCTAGGCAAAAGCTGAGCCACAGGGTTTAGTCCTTGTCCTTTTGCTGTCTTGCTGAGGTTTCTCTACTCACCAGCTTCTTTCTACCTCAGGGAGATCTAGCCACAAATTTACCAGCACTTTCTCCATCAGATGATAAGGACTCGCTGGCATCGAAGCTCTCTAACATGGGGGGCCCTAGGATGTGGCTCTCTGGGGCTCATCCACTTGTCCTTAAATAGGATCTCTCCTTGTTCCACCTGTTTCAGCTTAATTTGGGCTGCACCCACTTAGCAGCTGAAAACAATGCCAGGACAAATACTTTGTTTCTAGTCCATTCAGTCTTTCCTGTTTTTCCTGGCTTCAACCTTGTTTTTCAGTCCATTAAGTATCTTGTTTGTTTCCTGTTTTCACCTGACTTCATCCTTGTATTTCTACAAGCTGATAAGCTAATCACTCACAGCCAAGTTGATCTTCATGCCTTGAATTAAGAGACTATATCAGAAACCCCTAGATATTTTCTAAATACCTATGGATGTCCTTATGGATTGGTGAGGAATCTTTTGGATATAGGCCCAGGAGTGGTATGGCTGGGTCTTGAGGTAGAGCTATTACAAGTTTTCTAAGATATAGCCACACTGATTTCCATATTGGTTGTACAAGTTTACACTCCCATCAGCAATATGGGAGTGTTCCTCTTTCTCTGCAGCCTCACCAGTATATGCTGTCTTTTGGGGTTTTAATCTTAGCCATTCTGACAGGAGTAATATGAAATCTCAGAGTCATCTTAAGTTGCATTTCTCTGACGATTAAGGATGTTGAGCATTTCTTCAAGTGTCTCTCGGGCAGTTTAGAATCCTCTTTTGTGAATTCTCTGTTTAGATCTGTTCCCCTTTTTGATTGGTTTACTTGGTTTGCTGGTGTTTAATTTCTTGAGTTCTTTATAGATTTTGGATATTAGCCCTTTGTCATATGTGGGGTTGGTGAATATCTTTTCCCAATCTGTAGGCTGCCGTTTTGTTTTAATGGCAGTGCCCTTTGGCTTACAGAAGCTTTTCAGTTTCATGAGGTCCCATTTATTGATTGTTGGTCTTAGGGCCTGAGCTATTGGTGTTCTGTTCAGGAAGTTGTCACCTATGCCAATAAGCTCCAGGCTTTTCCCCACTTTCTCTTCTATTAGATTTAGTGTGTCCAGATTTATGTTAAGATCTTTTATAGCTAGAAACTGGAAACAACCCAGATGTCCTTCAACCAAAGAATGGATAAAAAACAAAAAAACTGTGGTACATTTACACAATGGAATACTACTCAGCTCTCAGAAACAAGGGAATCATGCAATTTGCAATCAAATGGATGGAACTAGAAAAGTTCATCATGAGTGAGGTAACTGAAACTCAGAAAGATACACATGGCATATATTCACTTATAATTGGATTTTAGCCATTATAGTATAGGATAACCATCCTGCAATCAATAGACCCAAAAGAGCAGGAACAGGAACTTGGTTACCTGTCAGTGGGACACCCCACCATAGTGGAACTGCTATGTATGCCTCCCGTGCAAGAGGAAGCTCTTAGACCTCATGTGACTAATGAACTGAGGGGGGCTGATACACAGAGACACCCCACACTGGAGGAATGGGAGGGGTGAGAGAGTGAGTAGAGGGTGGGAGAGAGGGGATGGGAAGGGGTGGAGGGAAGGGAGTGGCAATGGAGATGTAACAAAGTAATAAATAAACATTTTTTTTAATAATTTATTTTTTATTTCTTCAAGTTACATCTCAATCACAATCCCCTCCCTACTCCCCCCTCCAGTCCCACCCTTCCACCCTCCTCCCCCTCAACCCCCCCATCCTCTTCCCTTCTTTTTTTTGTTTAAGGTATTTCTTTTTCCCCCCAACAGCTCTCCCTTTCAGTACAAAATATGGTTCTTTTTCTTATAACTATAAATACAATACAAAACAACAGAAATAAATAGGCCACAATTATAAGAGTTATATGGCTTAGCATACATTCCCAATGTCTAGTCCATATGTATTTGGCACCTGACTTTAACATTCTACTATCTAACCATCTCCATGAGTTTAAAGTTCTATATCTAACTCAGCTTTCATACTAACTTGCCTCATAATTTTTAAAATATCTTCTTAGATCCAGAACACCCTCTTGATTCCTAAACAACTCAAAATTTAACTATGGGACTCTAGCTATCTATTCTTCAACCACCTCAGAGACCTGAGAGGGATAAATATATCTGATTATATAGGAAGTGCAGGGACTGCAGCTTCCAAAACTAAGAAATGACATACCAGTGGCTGCCTGGACAGTTCCCATTTTCTCTCCATACATTGCAGCATCAATCTTCAGCTATTTGGACCCGCTTCTCTGACAGACATTGATTGTAGAGCAGGAATTATGAAGGACTTACCTACCCTGTCTTGGCAGAGCTAGGCTGTCGACTTACCTGCTTCCAAGTTTTGTCCTTTTTGGACAGAAGTCTGTCTACAGTTGAAGCAAGGGGTTTTTCTTGCCAAGAGAATGGCTTACCACCAATTCAATCATCTCCCACTGGAGATTCTTCGATGCTCATCTTTTACTTGGAGTAGAATAGGGGGTGCTGTCAGGAGCTGACATGTCTCGATATCAAAAAATCTTAAGTTAAGAAAACATCTTTGAATGCCATATTCTGCAGATCTCTTGAGGTTTTTGAAGATGCCCTATCTATCTCTTATATTTAGATAAGCAAATATTGCTTGTCTCTTAGCAACTTGATTTCTGAGTAGCTTAGAAAATAACTGTAATAGACTGTCATAGTAACTAACAAAATGACATGTTTTCATGACTATTAGTTTCTGTTTCTTAATTATCCTAAACAGTTTATGTCGGTTGGTAGCGAGAGGTCAAAACTTGACATTTCATTTTTAAGTATTACTACGAACAATACCTTTAAGAAGCGTTACCCTTAATTTTGTATCAATATACAAAGATAAATACCAATGTGGCCAAATATAATCTTAATTTTATAACAATATACAAAGATCAATACCGATGTAGCCCAATACAATCTTAATTTTACATTAATATTCAAGGGTCAATACCATTGTGGCCAAATATAATCTTAATTTTGTATCAATATACAAAGATCAATACCGATGTAGCCCTATACAATCTTAATTTTGCATTAATATACAATGATCAATACCAATTTAGCCAAATATAATATTAATTTTGTATCAGTATACAAAGGTATAAGGCTATATTCAATAATCTGTCCCTTTTTCTTGATCTTTCCTATACTATGTCTATGTCCCATTTTTCTCGTCTGTTCACTCCTATATAGGAGAGAAAGGAGGATTCAGAAAAGCAAAAGAGAGAAGTCCCTGGGTCTAACCTCCAAAACCCATTTAACAAGACCATTTAACAGCTTGTAGTCTTTTCCCCTAAATAACAAAATTTTCTATTATCTATCAAATAACCAAAGGGGGAGAACACCCTCCCCACCTTCTGGGGATGGGACGTTGTTCTCTTAAAATGACTTCCTGCTGATTTGGGACATAGTAAACCTGTTTGGGGCCCAAATAAGAATGGAAAAATGGTTAAAAATGTTAATAGAATCAATAAACATTTTTTAAAAGCGCCCATGGTAATTGTAAAGCTTTTCATTTCACAAAAGGCTGCTTCTGACACCAGATTGTGCCAGTCTTGCTCCCTGTTAAGTGTTCAATGATAGTTCATCTAGTGTCAGATTTGCATGGTGACATGTTCTCATGGATATGTTCTGTTTCCGGCCTGTTTTCTTATCACACTACAAATTCAGTGTTTATGATAGACACATGAAGAATAGGATCCATTTCTCTTTCCCTTTTAGGTATTCTCCACTATGGATATACAACTTAAGCAGCACAGTAGCCTCATAGAGGAATCTGTGGATCTACTTTAAATGTATTTTCCCTAGCATTTGAAGTGCATGATACTAAACCAACAAAGTTTTATTGTGCATTTCATGGATAATTTATCAGATAAACTTGGTCAGCAACACAGACCCAGCCCTATCAGCAGAGCTTTTGAGACAAAACCCTGAACTTTGGCAGATTCAACAGTCTGGGCTCTTTCATATCCCCAATATCCTAATTAAAGAGACAAGCAATGATAAAAAACAGAGAAGGGAGATGTATTCAGTCTGGTCAGATTGGAAAGAGAAACTCATGAAAAAGGTCCACTGACCTGTATGTCCTTGGGAAGTGACATGAGTTCTAGATTTAAATAAAGGGCAAAAGTATACAAAATTAAGAAGTTTTGATCACAGTGCATTCCTATCCATAACTAACTTGTCTCTGGTATGTTCTGAAGATGTTCTCATAAATTGTTAAATTGTTAATCTGTTAGTCCTCAAGGGGTGCAGCCTTACCTTAATGGATAATTATCCATTTGCGTGTGTGCGTGTGTGTTAATTGGGGGGTTCCTATCCTATGAAATTTTTCTTTTCCTGGAATTTAATTTGACTGAAAAAGAAAGGTTCAGGACTATAATTCATCTCTGCACAGACACAAAATAATGGCAGAAATGCCAAACTGCTGTCCTGCTCTTAGTCACCTGTGGGCCCAAGTAGAGGAACTACTGCATTTTAGCAGAAGCATCCACAGAATTCCCATTTTAGTCCCCCTTTGTGTTCAAACATTCCTTAATATTGAAGGATCTAAGATGTTAGCCAGTTGGGCTCTGGAGGTTCCCATGACAGGTGATGAGCTTATAGATAAGAGGGAGACAGACAATACAGGTTGAAGAATCCAAGAGACAGTAAGCAATCAGATGCTTAAACTTGAAAGCAATAGAACCATTATAAAGCAGAACACCAAGAGAGACATTGTTAGAACATGCAATCAGATTAATTCCATCAGGAGACATCTTCCTGTTAAATATCTCTGACAAAAAATTGTAGCGGGAAGTATTTAGTGTCAGGTAACTGGGGCAGAAAAGAAAGAGATGAGAAATGCAGAGGGCATGGGAAGAGAAAAGAGCATCCCCACCACAGAATCTGACTGAGGTGTCTCACCAATTGAGAGTCAAGGTTTTCAGCAAAATTAACAAAATTTGCCATATTAGTTCTCTTTTATAGAGACATTTAAATAAGATATTAAAATAACAGTGAACCATGCTGAAGACACAAGCCTACATGGTGTTTAAGTATGGCCTTAACTGCTTCACCAGCTGCAAAGCTGCAATTCTCTGGAATCTCACATTATAAAATTGGTTTACAAAGCCGGGTGGTGGTGGCGCACGCCTTTAATCCCAGCACTTGGGAGGCAGAGGCAGGCAGATCTCTGTGAGTTCGAGGCCAGCCTAGTCTACAAAAGTGAGACCAGGACAACCAGAGCTGTTACACAGAGAAACCCTGTCTCGAAAAACCAAAAAAAAAAAAAAAAAAAATTGGTTTACAGTAAAACTATGTCTTAATTCTCTTGTGACCTTTGATTTTACTTACCAGGCATAATCTTAGTCATAGACCTTCAGTAACTGTACCATCATACCACTTAATAAAATGATTAAAAGACAAGATTTTTTTGAAAGTCAATTCTTTGAAATGTAACTTTAGAAATCAACAAAATTGTAATATTTTGCTCTTATAAAGATGCCAAAACCCAAAAGAACCATTTATTGGACTGAAAGGAGGATCTGTTGGGGGGAAAAAAAGATATACTTTAAAGTTAAAAAAAAAAAGGGAAGGGAAGGGGGGGTGGGAGGGGGAAGTAGGGAGGCGATTGTGATTGAGATGTAACTTGCAGAAACAAACAAAAAATTAAAACATCCATTTGGCTGCAAATTGCATAATTTCATTGTTCCTTCTAGCTGAATAATATTCCTTTGTGTAGATGTACCACAGTTTTTTAACGCATTCTTCGGTTGAGGGACAACTGGGCTGTTTCCAGTTTCTAGCTATTACAAATAAGGCTGCTATAAACATAGATGAGGAAACTTCCTTATGATTCCATGAGGAGACCTTTGGGTGTATACCCAGAAGTGGTATGGCTGGGCCCTGAGGCAAAACTATTCCAAGTTTTCTAAGATATCGCCAGGCTGACCTCCATAGTGGTTACACAAGCCTGCACTCCCACCAGCAATCAAGTAGGGTTCCCCTTTCTCCACACCCTGGCCAGTATGTGCTGTCATTTTGTGATGCAAATTAGTATGAAAGCTGAGTTAGATATAGAACTTAAACTCATGGAGAAGGTTAGATAGTAGAATGTTAAAGTCAGGTGCCAAATACATATGGACTGGACATTGGGATTGTATGCTAAGCCATATAACTCTTATAATTGTGGCCTAATTACCTCTGTTGTTGTGAATTGTATTTATTATTATAAGAGAAAGAGCCATTTGTTGGACTGAAAGGGGGAGCTGTTGAGGGGAAAAAGATATACCTTAAACTTAAAAACAAAAAAAGGAAGGGGATGTGTGGGTTGAGGCAGAAGAGGGTGGGAGGATGAGACTGGAGGGGGGAGTAAGGAGGAGATTATGATTGAGATGTAACTTGAAGAAATAAAAAATAAAAAAAGTTAAAACAAATCAACTCTTTCTTTAAAAATGCTCTCCCACACTTTATTGTGTCCTGTCTTTCCTAGTCACCATCTTTTCAATTATTCCCCTTCCCTAAATCTATGATAAAGATATTTCCATAATAAACTTCGACTCTGCTGCTTACTGACTTATCTTGAAACTATTCTGCAGTGCCATCAAGAATCTGGCTTCAGCCAAGTAGGATTCTCTGGAAAGAACTCTTCAGGCTGCTGCAAGTAGCACCCTAGCAGCGTGGGGTCTTCCTCTCTGGCTCTGACTTCTATTCTCATTGAAAGAATCATTTATATATAAAAAAAAATTTTTTCTCCAAGATATCTCAGTTTTATCATTGAAATGCCTAGAATAAATAACTCTAGTTTTGTTATGACTTTGTGGAGATTTGTGACTCCTTCACAAAGTTTAAGCTGTGGAAAGCTTAAGTAACTTTTACTTTATAAGAGCACAGAGTAAACTTCCTCTCAAGCTGGTCACTATAAAGTGGTTCCCACATGTAGTCAACATGAGGCTCGAGATGTGTTATTTCTGTTCCAGTCCAATCTACCCTGGTTACCGAATGATGTTCATCTGCAATGACTGCCAGGTGTTCCGATATTGCAAATGTCATAAAAGGCATAAATGCAAGTGTCATAAAAACTTCAAGAAGAGGCAGAACCTACGAAAGGTCAGGTGGACTAAAGCCTTCCAGAAAGCAGCTGGCAAAGAGCTCACGGTGGACAACTCTTTTGAATTTGAAAAAAAAAAAAAACCATAGAAATGAACCTGTGAAATACCAGCGAGAACTATGGAATAAAACTATTGATGCAATGAAGAGAGTTGATGAGATCAAGCAGAAATGCTAGGCTAAATTTATAATGAACAGATTGAAGAAAAGCAAAGTGCTGCAGAAGGTTCAGGACATCAGAGAGGTCAAGCAGAACATCCATCTCATCTGGGCTCCTATTGCAGCCAAAGGAGAGCAGCTGGAGTTAAAAATGGTACAGCGATTACAGGAGGATATGGATATGGAGGATGCTTTCTAATGGTGCTGCCTGCAACCAGCTGTGTGCACACTGGAAACCAGTGGAGACTGCCGGTCCCTAAGTTATTGGTTGGCTATGTAAGGTCCCTCAGACAAAGGCTATTCATGTGCTTCTCTCTTAAGTTGCAGCCTGGATGTTAGGTCTCAGTTGAGTGTTCTTCTTCACTGTGTTATGCTCACAGAAACACAAAAGTTTGAGTGTAGATGAGGATGTGAACTGTGGGTATAACATGGTTGAGTTGTTGCATAATGGCACCAGACATTTCTGTACTGATTGTATCACTTGCATGAAATCTGTAATGATGTAATACATTCCTTGCACTAGGATAGTATTTATTAGGGTTATTGAAGCTGAGATCACACAAGGAACTAAGCATTCTCATGACAACTTCAGTCTTGTTTTGGTCTAGTCTGTTTAGTGGCTTCTTAGAGTTTTATTATGGCCACATGCAATGCAGCTGCATTACATTGGGCTGTCTGACCTTCTTTAGCCATTCTCATAGGCAGATGTGATGTTGGAGGTGGGTGGGATTGAATAAACTTTGCCTGAATGCCACCTTACTACTTTTGCTTTGGAGAATGCTCAGTTGTAAGCTGTGACTTCTGCCCCAACAGACTCCCCTCTCTCTCCAGCCCAGCAGTGGTCTCAAAGCAGAATAATCTTGGTGCCTTTCAAAATTTAGTGTGTGTTTTTCTATTTTGTTTTAGGGTGGGGTTTTTTGTGCTTTGTTTTGTTTTGTTTGATACAGGTTTCTCTGTGTAGCTGTGGCTGTTCTGAAACTCCAGAGACCTGCCTTCCTCTCCACCCTGAGTGCTGGGATTAAAGGTGTGTGCCATCACACCTGGCATTTTTTTATTTTGCCTAAAAAAAAAAACCAACCAAACAAAAAGAAATTCTTTTTTTGGAAAGTGGAATTTATGGATAGAATGGTGCCTATTATCTGCACATAAATAAAACCCTTCTAAAGTTAAAAAAAGAGTACAGACTAGCAAAAACAGATGAATGCATCCAATTTGACATAACATAGTGGTTTTTATAGTTCTAATCACATTTCTTTGTCCACTGAATTGCTCATTGCCTGGGTTTCTCAGGAAGATAAAATTTCCCCAGCTCTCTGCCCAACTTTCCCATCCTATTGGTTCAAGACCCAAAGTCTTATATCATGAATATCGTTGGGCTTGGGATTTCCTCCTCTTTCAATGTATGGGTTTGGTCATATAGCTAACTGTCCATAACTTTTGCATTATAACTTTTTTGCCCACTACTTGAGGATGAACTAAGAGCACCTAGATATTGAGGCATCAACCACCAGGTAGGGAAGATAGGGGTTTAGTGCCTCATGTGTATCTGTGATTCTCTGATAAATCCCAAGTTCACCTTAAGACTGTAGTGATTGATTTCTTATACTGCAGCTTCCAACATATCTGGGTTACAATCATTTATAGTGTCTAACGTGAGTTCATTTCGTTGTGACAAACATCATAAATTCAAAATCAAAGGGATTGTTGGGTGTGGTGGTGCACGCCTTTAATCCCAGCACTTGGGAGGTAGGTGGATCTCTGTGAGTTCAAAGCCAGCCTGGTCTACAAAGTGAGTCCAGGATAGCCAAGGATGTACAGAGAAACCCTGTCATGAAAAAACAGAACAAAAATCAAAACAAAACAAAAAAGTCAAAAGGGTCAATACAGATTTTCAGTAATAAATTTGAATATAAATTGCCTCACCTCCCCAATTAAAGATTAGCTGAACAGATTGGATTAAGACAATAGGATCCATTCTTTTGCTACTTTCAGGAAGTACAACTCACTACTAAAGATATGTGCTACATTAGAGTGAAAGATGGGCAACGTTATTCTAAGCAAATGAATCCAGGAAATAAGTAGGTACCACTAGTCTAACGTCTGACAAAGTAGACTTTAAATAAAAACTCATTAAAAGAAAAGGTCAGTTTTTACTTATCAGGGGAACAAGCCACCATGAAGACAATGACATTATACATAAAGCAACAGATTAGCGCAAATACTTTAATAGTGGATGACCTCAATACCCTACTTTTATCAAGGGACAAATCATTCAGACAAAAACGAACAGAGTAATATTAGGGCTAAATGACATTGTATGTCAAATGGACCTAACAGTTATCTAAAGAGGACTCCATCCAAACAGGAGAGTACACATTCTTCTCAGCAGCCCATAGAACTTTTACTAAAACAGAACACATGTTGGGACAGAAAGCTTGTTACAGCAAATCCAAGAAAACTGAAGTGGCTCCTTGTATTTTATCTTACCACAGTGGAATAATGCTAGATATCAACCACAAGGTAAGCCGCATAAAATACATATAGTTAAAGATTGCCCAACAAATTATGGAATTGTGAATGAATTACTGGAAGAAGAAAAAGCAAAATTTAAAGTTCCTAGTACTGATAAAAATGAAAATTACAATGTGCCAAAATCTATGATTATATACAATGAAGGTAGTCCTAAGAGGAAAATTTATAGCTCTAAATGCCTGTTAAAAAATCATAGAGAACTCAAATTAACAACTAATGGTGTGTCTTAAGGTACTAGAAAAAAACAAGAAGAAACAATATCTCAAAAGCATAGATAGAAAGAAATAATCAAGATCAGAACAATTTGATAAAATAGAAATGAGAAAAAATAAATCAATGAAATTTAGAGTTTGTTCTTTGACATAAACAACTATAATAGATTGACAAAACTTTAGCCAAATTAACAACAAAAAAGAGAAGACCCAAAATGACTAAATTAGTAATGAAAAAGGAGACATAAAAACAGATACCAGTGAAATCCAGAAGATAGCAATAGTACACTTCTAAAACCTTTATTCCACCAAATTTGAAACCCAAAAAGAAATTAATGAATTTCCTAATGCATATGACATGCTGAAGTTAAAGCAAGAAGAGACAATAAAAAACCTTAAACAGATAGATCACCAACATTGATATGAAACAGCAAAAACAAACAAACAAACAAAAACAAAAAAAACAAAGAAAAATAAAAATAATTCCCAATCAAGAAGATCCCAGGACCAGTAGATTCACCCCAAAATCTTTAATGAACTAAAATTGATTCAAGCCAAACCAATTATTTCATAAAGTAGAAAAATAAAAGAAAATTTACAAATTATTTTTATGAAGTCAGCATTACACTGATACTCAAGTTGAATAAAGACACAATAGAAGAGAAAAATTATTTAAGAATCTCTTTGATGCAAAAGTTCTGAATAACATACCTTCAAACCAAAGGAAAAAATCAAAACAATCATTCACTACTATCAATTGAGGTTCATCCCAGACATGTAAGGATGTATCAACATTCATAAAATAATCAATCAATAGGTAATCCAACATATAACCTACCAAAAAAACAAAATAACATGATCATCTGAGCAGATGCAAAAAAGTCCTTTGACAATATATTTTCTTCCTTTCTGATTTTTAAATTAATTATGTTTTTATTACTTCAAGTAACATCTCCATCACAGTCCTCTCCCTTCACCCTCCCCAACCTCCCCCATCCTCTACTCCCCTCTCACCTATCCTACTTCTGTCCTGCCCAATTCTCAAGACCCCCAAAGACCACCCAGGAGCCAACTCTGATGTAAATACATGAGGGTTGTTTATTCAAGCTCAGAGCTTAGACTCTGAAAACTCACTGACATCGTAGTTTGAGTTGAGAGCACAAGCTCTGAGCTTGAATAAACAACCCTCATGTATTTACACTAGAGATGGCTCCTGGGTGGTCTTTGTGGCCTCAAGAACTGGGCAGAACATTTGGGGGTTCATCTGCCAGGGATCCCTAAGATCACCAGGACTCCTGCCCAGAGGGTTCAAAACAGCTGGTAAGCTACTCTGTCTCTATGTGTGTCTGTCTCTGTATATATGTCTCTCTATGTACTTGTGAAAACCAGGGCGCTTTTCCTGAATTTCCAGTAGACTGGTATTGACCTTTACATTTGGAGGTCCCACCAAGATTTTGGGGACCCTGAGTCACCTGCAAAGTCCCTGAAATGGAGGTATGAGCTCAGTTTTGTTTTTTTTGTTTTTTTTTGTTTTTTTTTTTTTTGTCTAGTCTAACTCTCTGTCTATGCTGTCTGTGAGACTGTTTGTCTCTGTTTTTGTTTTGTGGAAAGTTCACGTTTGGCTTGTTTTCAGGATCTGCATGAAAATCTGTCTGGACTGATTTATTGTGAGACCATTTGTTTTTGTTTGTGTTCTATGGTTTGGCTTCTGTTGCCTTACTTTCAGTTTTCTTCTTGGTTTGCCTGAGTTCAGAAATACTCTGGTTTGTGCATGTTAGATAATGCACAATTGAAGTACATCTGATGTGTGTTCTTGGTTTGTATGTGTCAGATAAAGTGCACAGTTTCTGGTTCTGTGTGTCAGATAATGCAGGTGACTACGGAGCAGTAGGGCAGACGTGTCTGTTATCCTGCCAGTCTCGGGAACCTGGAGCATACTCCAGCTCCCTCTGAGAAAGAAGGGGGAAGAGGTGCTTCCCTTCTTGCCCAGATCCCTAGTGGCAGTGGGGGAATGGGAACTGGTCTTACCAAGCCAGTTGTTGGATCGAGCTTGGCACTGTCTCACTGTTGTGCTGTACATTGTATAATCTATGTGACTATTTCCTTGTTTTGGTCTCAGACTGATTTGGGCTGACGTTCCAGGCTTGTTTAGGATCTGCCTGGCCAGTTTTGTGTGTTGGTTTTATGTTTGTCTTCTTGTTTATATGTTTTTGTCTATGTCTTTCTCTGAATCCACACAAGAAAATGAGTTTACATATAAGCTGAATGCACATGCATGTCTGACGGCAACAGCTTTAGACCTTAGCTACCTTTCCCCTTGTGCCACACTGAGATTGATCTCCTTTCTCCCACTGTCTGCACCTGGGCCAAGATGAGGGAAGTGATGGAGATTCGCTGATCTTCCTCCATCAAAGTCATTGTGAGGGAACAAGGTCCTCCTCTCAACCAGGGCAGCTCTGAAATTCCAATTGTCAGCTGAAACATCATTGCAGAATGATAAAAGAAAAAACTGGGAACAAAAACAAAAAAAAAAAAAAAAACAGGAAAGGCTCCCTAAGGTAAGGTAAAAGCTGCCTTGAGCTGGGTGAATTATGGGGTCTCCCCTCCTCCCCAGAGGCAGAGATGAAAACTAGACAGGCTAAGGGAGGTTTGCTACCATTAGGAAAGATAAAAAGAGTCCCACAAGGACAAGTGCTACAAAGTTGAATCCTGCCCATTTGCCTGTTGAAAAATACAACAAAGATAAAAAGAAAATTTGCTGGAGGATGTTGATACAAATAAAGGTTTGGCCATGAAAATATATGTATGTCAGAAAAAAATATGACTTGGATTTAATTATGCTTTATAATTGGGAATATAAAATTTGTTCAAAATGTCCGATATCTGAGGACACCCAGATAGTTAATTATTTAAACAAAGACAGAAATAAAAAGAGAGAGAGAGAGAGAAAAACTAAAAAAAACCCTAAAGGTCAGGGATCATGGGGGTTCCCACCAAAAAGAAAGGATGAAAAGCTTAAGCAAGTTGTGAGGGTCTGAGGATGTAAATGCAAGTTACAAAGAAAAGCTTCTAAGAAGATGTTAGGAGTATGAAAAGATGTTAAGGTTTGTTAAATACAAGTTACTATGAAAACATGTTAAGGTTTGGTAAATGCAAGTTACTGAGGTTGGACAAAGGTTAAAAGATGACAAAAAATGGTTAAAGATATGCAGGTTGATATTTATCAAGTTTATGGTTTGGTTCCAATTATGGAGCTTCTTGGTTTTGATGGGCTCTGTTCATTACTGTAGCCTCCTTTTAGACTACGAAACCAACAAATCTCATGTTTTATAAGCTGATAGTCACCTTATTTACAATTATGCCAAGAAGTTATGCAGTTAGTTACAAAAGAGTAAGCTTTATACAGGCTTTTCCAGTCAAACAGAAAGTAACTAAAAACAAAATCCATCTTAGATGGATATGATGGTCCTCAGACACCTCAGAGATCTGTAGAAAATGACATTTAAATATTTAATACAAAAAGCTTTTTATGATAGACATGCCAACTCCTGACAGCATTCCCAGTCTTCTCCAAAGAAGATAATGAGCACAGAAAAACTCCACCTGAGACTTGTTTTAAGTTTAATAAAGCTGGCCACTGGGATAGACTGCCCTTTGCCTCAACAGCAGACAGCATGCTGTCCAAGGTGAATGTGCTGGACACAGACAGAGAAGTAAACCTCTGAACTTTGCCAAGACAAGGTAAGAGGTCCTTCATAATTCCTCTATCAGAAAAAGTCTGTCATACCTTGGTACTGGTGGTCAAAAATGGATGCCCCACAGACACAAAGGAACAATGGGATGACTGTCAAGGTAATTTTTTTATAGATTTGGAAGCCAATTCATCTTGCTTACTCAGATGATACTTATTGTTCTTAGATACCTGATGAGTTTAAAGACTATAATAATCAAAGATTTAATAGTTTAACAACAAAAAACAAGACTTCAAATGCCTTCGCAGTCTATCTTGTTACCAGACTCAGAAAAGTTAGTTTCTTCCTCTTGCTATGTTATTTAAAGTTCCAATAAGTTGTTAGTATTAAATGATTAGTCACTAGTTTAAGATTTTAAATCTCCTTTGGTTTAAAAATTGTTCATACTAATAATTAGAAGTTGTTTTTCAAGTTTCTATCATATTATAATTTATCTTTCTGAGATCTAGTCATGAAACCTGGATTCATCTGCCACAGATCAAACAGGATTCCAGATAAGTACAACTGCCTATTTTTAAAATGAGATTTTTCCCTTGGTCCTGGGGTTCCTTACCTTCCCCAATTAGTAGACAATTTTGACTTCTGTTCCCAATCTATGTTTGTCTCAGCAGATTCTCACCTGGCTGATAGACTCTATCCTGAGAAAACCTATGGACTACAGGCTGCTAAGCCCTAGACTTCCTGAAAGCTGATGTGAACCAGTCCAATGAATATAATTGCCCCCCTGTCCTTCATCTGGATCAATCAACTAATCAGATGCCTTTGATAACCGACCCATTGCCGAGCCTTTAACCAACATTTCAGCCTCTCTGGTTCCGATGACAACATCCTAATGTAAGCTGGAAGTAGTTACAGAAAAGAGAACACTGCCCATTGTCCCACCTAATGGGGGTTGAAATGCTATGTCAAAAGGAACTCCCTTACATAGGATACAAATGGATATCTATTTCTATAATGCCAACTGATATACTACTTGCTCTGTTTCTCCTGGCTATGCTTCATGCCCCTTAAATGATTACTGCTTATACTCCTTTGAACTTTTGTCAGAGATAGACCACTGACATGTTTAAATACCCATGATTGCGTCTCTCTATGACCTAGAGAAAAGTGAAAATGTGGAGCCTGACTGAATCCATCTTCAAAAAAAAGATTCCATTTCATATTAAGTTTGACTCAGAGCTGACCTCCAGTTCCAGAACAACAATAATATTTACCCAACCTTGTATTCCAGGGGTGTTCCTTCATCATCACCAGACAGCTCACTCTGAGAAAGCACCCAAAAAGTCTAAACAAACTTTCTGATGGTCAAACTGACCATAGCTCATTAGTCAGTAACAACAAACCAAGCAGAAATGGACGTGACTAGCTACCCAAATGTCATCCAATCATATGGTAAAGAACATGCTTCTTTGTCTGAGTCTCTATATAAACTCTGTACTTTTGGGTCTGGGGTCTCTCAACTCAAACTGCTATGTCAGTGAATATTGAGAGTCCAAGCTCTGAACTTGAATAAACAACCCTCATGTATTTACATCAGAGTAGGCTCCTGGGTAGTCTTTGGGGTCCAGAGAACCAGGCAGAACACTCCTAAAACTGCAATCTGCAATTTAAATTATCAATTGTAGTTATTAGTAAGTATAAACTGCAAGATTAGGCTGGTGGAGCAGCCAGTGGCTTGGCAGAGCAGCGGGCAGCCTGGCCTGCCTTAACGGTTGCCTGATTTGTCCTGGGGAAAGAGTCCCAGGACCAAGGGTGGCCTACACCACCTGTAACCTAAACTCTGTTACCTAATATAAGTTGTTATATTAAGCTGGTAAAGTTACCAGCAGCTTGGTGGAAGATTCATCTGGGTTCGAGGGTCGTCCGGGAGTCTGGAAGTCCAGGAGTCTGATGGCCCTATATTGCTTGGACTGAGGGCCTATAAGCCACTGTGGTCCTTTCCCCAATAATTAAATACCCCAAGACCTTTCAATGTTTCAATTCTTAACCATTAGCTGGGCAGAGTCTCATTTAGCTACTCTAAATTAACCAGGATCACCTAATCCCAAACCGCCATGTGCCTGTGATTACCTTCCAGCATTCTCAAATATGTCTATCTGCTTCTGTGTCTCCTGGTGGAATGAATTAATACTCTGAGTAAAATGCAGGGTTCCTGTTCTAATCTCAGGAAGTCCTGCCTGTCTATACTCTTTCTGCCCAGCTAATTAGCCATCAGCGATTTTTATTAACCAATCAAGAGAAGTCCTCAGAAGGGGCAGTAACCAGATCTCAGCATTGAAATCACCCTATCAGAAGCAATGTCATTAGACCTTCCCCCAACATACTCCACCAGTGTGGGGTGCCCCACATCTCAGCCCCCTTCTGTTCATCAGTCTCATGAAGGCTAAGAGCTTCCTCTTCCACTAGGGGTAGTTCCACATGGTAGTTCCACTAGGAAAATTGTCCCACTAACAGGGAACAAAGTCCATGTTCCTGTTCCTTTCAGTCTGTTGGTTGTATGGTAGTTATCCTGTACTACATGGCTAAAATCCAGTTATAAGTGAATACATGCCATGTGCATCTTTCTGGGTCTGGGTTAGCTTACTCTGGATGAGCTACTCTAATTCCATCCATTTTGCATCAAATTGCATGATTAATTATTATAAATGGCGATATTTCCCTGATTTCTCCTTTGGATGTTTTTCATTGATATATAACAAATGTACTGATTGTGTGTGTGCATGTGTTAATTTTGTTGAATGTATTTTTTAACTCTAAGATTTTGTTGCTAGATTCTTTAGGTTATTTTATGTGTAGATTTTTATCACCTGCAAATAAGGATATTTTGATCAATTCCTATTTATCTCTTTGTATCTTTTTCTTGAATTATTACTCTAACTAAACCTGCAACCATTATATTAAACATGAGTGGAGAGACTGGGCATGTTTGTTCTATACATCAGAAAGTGATGGGGTTTTCTCTGTTTAGGGTGATGTTGGTTATGGAAACACTTCAGGTGCTTTTCAGCCATTAGAAATTCCTCTTTTGTGAATTCTCAGTTTAGCTCTGTTCCCTATTTTTTTATTGTATTATTTTGTTTGTTGGTGTTTAATTTCTTGAGTTCTTTATAAATTTCAGATATTAGCCCTCTGTTAGAGTGAGGTTGGTAAAGATTTTTTCCGAGTCTGTAGGTCTTCATTTTGTTTGAATAACAGTGTCCTCTGACTTACAGAAGCTTTTCAGTTTCAGGAGGTTCTATTTATTGATTGTTGGTCTTAAAGTCTGAGCTATTGGTGTTCTGTTCAGGAAGTTGTCACCTGTTCCAATGAGTTTGAGGCTTTTCCCCGCTTTCTCTTCTATTAAATTTAGTGTTTTGGGCTTTATGTTAAGATCTTTGATACACTTGGACTTAACTTTTGTGCAAAAATAGACCTCTAATCACTAAGGAAATAGAAGCAGTCATTAAAATCTTCAAAATAAAAAAAAATCCCGGGGGCAGATGTTTTTAGTTCAGAATTCTACCAGACCTTTAAAGAAGAGCTAATATCAATATTCCCAAATTTTCCTACAAAAGAGAATGCAAGTAACATTGTCAGATTCATTTTCTGAGGCCACAGTCACCTTGATATCTAAACCACATAAAGACTTACCCAAGAAAGAAACTTTCAAACCAACCTCCCTTATGAACATTGACGCAAAAATACTCAAGAAAATACTCTCAAACTGAATCAAAGAACACATCAAAAACATCATCCACCATGATCAAGTAGGCTTTATACCAGAGATACAGGGATGGTACAACACATGAAAGTTTATCAATGTAATTCAGCATATAAATAAACTGAAGGAAAAGAACCAACAAGATCATCTCTACAGATGCTGAAAAAAACCTTTGACAAACTCCAACATCCCATTATGATAAATATCTTGGAGAGATCATGGATTCAAGACACATATCTAAACACAATAAAGGTAATACTCATTAAGCTGATAATCAACATGAAATTAAATGGAGAGAAACTTAAAGCAATTCCACTCAAATAAGGGACAAGAACAAGCTGTTTACTCTCTACATATCTATTCAATTTAGTACTTGAGTTTCTAGCTAGAACAATAAGACAACTAAAGGAGACAGAGGGGGTAAAAATTGGAGAGGAAGAATTCCAGTATCTTTATCTGAAGATGATATGATAGTATACATAAGTGTCCCCAAAGACTTTACCTGGGAACTCCTAAAGCTGAAAAACACTTTCAGCAAAGTGGCTAGATAGAAAATTAACTTTAAAAAATAAGTAGCTCTCCTATGTACAAATGATAAACAGAGTGACAAAGAAATTTGGGGAAGAACATTCTTCACAATAGCTACAAACAATATAAAATAGTTTGGTGCAATTCTAATCAAGCAAGTGAAATACCTGTATGATAAAAACTTCTAATGTTTGAACAAAGAACTTGAAGAAGATATCAGAAGCTGGAAAGATTGCCTATGCTCATGGATTGGTAGGATTAACATAGGAAAAATGGTCATCCTGCCAATATCAATCTACAGATTCAATGCAAATTCCAACAAAATTTTTTTACAGAGTGTGAAAGAACTATACCTAACTTCATATAGAAAAACCAAAAACCCCAGCATAACTAAAATAATCTTGTAAAATAAAAGAACTTATGGAGGAATCACTACCACTGATTTCAAGCTGTACTACAGAATAGAAAAATGACATAAAAACAGACAGGTTGTTTAATAGAATTAAATAAAAGAACCAGTAGTAAATCCACATACACATGGATGTTTTATTTTTGATAAAAAAGCCAAAACTATACAATGGGAAAAAGAAAACATCTTTAACAAATGATACTGGTCTAACTGGATGTCTGCATGTAGAATAAAACAAATTGATCCATATCTATCATTCTGCACTAAACTCAAGTCCAAATGTATCAAAGAGCTTAACATAAAACCAGCTACACCAAATCTTATAAAAGAGAAAGTGGGGAATAACCTTGAAGGCATTTATATAGGATACAGTTTCCTGAACAGAACTTCGACAGTCCAGGCACTAAGAACAATAAGATGAATGTGACCTCATGGAACTGAAAATCTTCTGTAAGCCAAAAGACACCATTAATAGGACAAAATAGCAGCTTACCAAATGTGAAAAGATCTTTACCAACCCCACATCTGACAGAGAGGGAGATATCCAAAATATAAAAAGAACTCAAGTAATTAGACATCAACAAACCAAATAGCCCAATTAAAAATGGGGTGCATATCTAAATGGAAAATTCTCGACAGAGGAATCTCTAAAGGCTTAGAAGAACTTAAAGAAATGTTCAACATCATTATTGATTAGGGAAAAAAATCAAAACAACTCTGAGATTCCATCTTACACCTGTCAGAGTGGCTAAGCTCAAAAACTTAAGGGACAGCTCATGCTGGTGAGGATATGGAGCAAGGAGAATCCTCCTCCATTGTTGGTGGGAGTGTAAACTTGTTCAACCACTTTGGAAATCATTTGGCAGTGTCTCAGAAAATTAGGAATAGATCTAACTCAAGATCAGCTATACCATTCCTGAGCATATAGCCAAAAGTTGCCCACCATACCACAAGGACATGTGTTCAACTATGTTTATAGCAGCTTTATTTGTAATACTAAGAAAACGGAAAAAATCTAGATATCCCTCAACTGAAGAATGGATAAAGAAAATGTGGAACATTTACACAATGGAATATTACTCAGCATTAAAACTAATGATGCCATGAAATTTGCAGGCAGACAGATATAATTAAGGAAGATTAGCCTGAATGAGGTAAGCCAGACTCAAAACACAAACATGGCATGTACTCACTTATAAGTGTATATTAGTTATAAAGTACAGGATAATAATACTACAAACCACAGACCCAAAGAAGCCAAGTAACAAGGACGGTCCAAGAAGAGATTCTTAAATCTCACTAAAAAGGGAAAATAGATTGATTATACATCAGGGCTTTGGATAGAAAGAGAAGACTGGGCAAAAGGGGTGGATATGGGAATAGGAGGGATGAGGTGGGTGGAGAATAGAGGGAAAGAGTATTGGGAGAGACAACTGGATTGGGGGTGGTCATCTCTGGGATGAGCTAGAAACATAAGAAAACAGAAACCCCCAGGAATCTATGAGGGTGACCCTAGCTAAGACTTCTAGCAATGGGAGATTTGGAGCCTGAACCATCTCCTATAACCAGATAAGAATTCCAGTCAAGGGATTGGGATACCAACCCAACCACAAAAGCTTAAACCACAATTTGCCCTATCTACAAGATGTGAAGGGTTAACAGAGAGCAGAATTTGAGGGAAGAGCTGACCAAATGCTGGCCTAGCTTGAGACTCATGCAATGAAAGGGAACCCACTCCTGACACTATTAATGATATTCTGCTATACTTGCAGACAGGAGCCAAGCATAGCTGTCATCAGAGAGGCTTCACCCAGAAACTGATGGAAAATGATGCAGAGACCCACAGCCAAACATTAAACTGAGCTTGGGGAATCCTGTGGAAGAGGGGGGAGGAAGGACTGAAGGAGCCAGAGGGGTCAAGGACATCACAAGGAAAACTCTAGAATCAACTAACCTGGGTCCATAGGGGCTGATAGTGACTGAACTGCCAAACAGATATCATGGATGGGATAGTCCTAGGTCCTTTGCATATATGCAACAGTTGTGCAGCTGGGTCTTTATGTGGGATTGCTAAAGTGGGGAGCAAGGACTATCTCTGACTACATTGCCTGCCTGCCTTTGGATCCATTTCTCCTAACTGGGTTGCCTTGTCTAGCCTCAATAGAAGATGTGCCTAATCTTAGGGCAGCTTGATATGCCAAGATTGGTTGATATCCATGGGAGGCTTCCCCTTTTCTTAAGAGAAGGGGGGGAATGAAACATGGAGGAGGAGGGGAGGTGAGAGAGAGGGAGGGAAAACTGTGATCAGGATATAAAGTAAACAAATAACTTCACCAACAATTTAAAAATAAGCTATGGAACTGAGCAGCGATTTCTCAAGAGAAGAAATACAAATATCTAGGAAATACTTATTTTAAATGCTCAACGTCATTAATCATCAGGTAAGCAAAAGTTAAAACTACTTTAAGATTTCATCCTACTTTAGTCAAAATGACTAAGATAAACAAAATTGATGATGAATGCTGGCATTGATATTGGGAAAGGGAAACACGTATTGTTGGTGGTACTGCAAAAATAATTCAGCCACTCTGGAAATCAGTAGGGAAAATCTTCAAAAAATTAGAAATAGATGTGCCATATGACACAGCTGCAACTACTCCTGGACACATATCCAAAGGATTCTATCCTACTACTGAGATACTTGCTCATCCATGCATGTTGCTGCTCTATTCATAATAGCTAGGAAATGGAAACATCCTAAACGCTTGTCAAATGATGCATGGATAATGAAACTGGCGTGTTTATAGAATGAAATTTTGTCTGTCTGTAAGAAAATTGAACTTGTGAAATGTATAGGTAAATGGATAGTGCAAATATAATGATTTTGAATATGGTAACTTAGACCCAGATAGACAGATGCTACACGTTCTATCTCATATGTGGATCTTTGCTTTGAATCTTCAAATGTGTGTATTTAAGGTGGGGTAAAAGTATAATTTAGGAAATTGTTAGGGAGCCATGTGGAGTTTTAGGGTAGGGGAAATGGCAGAACATCAGTGCTAGGTGGAAAGGGTAGTGATGGAGTGAGTGGAATTAAGTGAGGTGGAGAATAGGGAAGGGTAAAGAAGGTATAGGAGCAGGTAACTGACACTAAAGGTCCCTGAAAAATTATGGAGACCAATATTATGAGTTTCATATGTAGATGTATATGCATACTTGTGTAAAAATACATAAAATGACTTTAAATGCAGTTACCTTGTACAGAGGGATAATGTCACTCCCAGACACCATAGAGTATCAAACAAACAGCCTAGCATCAAGTCTTGGTAACATTCCTTTGATCCCCCAGTATAGTATAGGCTATAGTGTTGCTCTTGGTAACCATGTAGAAACTGATGAAATCCCTCTTCCTGAAGACACCACACACTTGTTCTGGAATATTTTCCCCTGCTATCCACTTTTTACAGTACTAGAAGGTCCTGTGAACACTACTGCAGGAGAAAAGTAAAGCACAATTTCTACCTATGAATTTAGGCCTCTTTCCCAGTATATAACCTATGACTAGTACTGTTGACAGGTTCAAGAATCCATGGTTGGATAAGCAAAAGGCCTCAGGGAAGAACCTACTATTAGTCTGCCAAGTGAACATGGTATTAAACTAATTTCTAAATACTTTATATTCATTCCCATAGATTAGTACACCATTCAAACCTCATTGGAGAAATTTACTTTTGCAGGAAATGGCAATTAATATGGAAACTCTCAACTTGTAAAAGTACATAGAGCATGAGAGCGTAAATTGCTCAGCCTTAAATGGGATGGTGATATTGTACTCTTTTCTAGTACTCAGGAGTCATCAAAGAAGAGACAAAGAAGCGTGTAAGAGGCACAGCTTATAGATGACTGCTACAAACGAATGTTTTCCGGATATATACATAAACTCCTTGTCTGTATAGAATGCACAACACCTACACAACACAACATAAAGCCAGCCAAAATTTTAATATGAACTAGGAAGGGGCTCAGAAAGTCTCACACCTATCTGAAGTGCTATTGGCAATTAATGGCTACTGGAAATGGGACACTAGGTTTCTTTAGGGATACAACCCCTGGTAGTTTGCTCATGGTCCAGCAGTTGGCACAACACCCATGCACATAACAGTAGTTCTAAGAGGACTCGTTTGTAAAAAGCATTCATGAAGTTGACAGGAAAATGTGGTGGTAGGTACAGGAGGAGTTGAAAGGGCGAGAGTTGACCTAAATGTGATGTACACATTCATAAAACTGTCAAACCATAATTTTGTCCAATTCTCTAAAAAGGAGCTTAGTGTTATTTTCCCACCCTCCTTTAGTCACACTTGAGTAACTAAAATGTGCAGAAGATGTGGTTCTTAGGTTGAGCCCAAGTAGAGTCCATTCCCATGTTAAATTCTGTCTGTCCTGACAGTAATCTAAAAAGATACCTAAAAGAATAGTTCTTAGGTCCTTCTGTTAAAACTTGCACTTCTGCAGAATGTTTCAGACAACAATGGCAACATTTTATAAGTTCAACACACAACCCAAAAATAAGAGCAAAATACTCTTAAGAAAAATTAATTTTTTTATTTTCTTTTTTTATAATTTATTTTTTATTTCTTCAAGTTACATCTCAATCACAATCCCCTCCCTACTCCCCTCTCCAGTCCCACCCTTCCACCCTCTTCCCCTTCAACCCCCATCCTCTACCATTTTTTTTTTTTTTTTAGTTTAAGGTATATCTTTTACCCCCCAACAGCTCCCCTTTCCAGTCCAACAAATGATTCTTTCTCTTATAACAATAAATACAATACAAAACAACAGAAATAAATAGGCCACAATTATGAGAGTTATATGGTTTAGCATAACATTCCCAATGTCCAGTCCATATGTATTTGGCACCTGACTTTAACATTTTACTATCTAACCATCTCCATGAGTTTATTGTTAGAATTATTTGGAATCATTTCACAAGATTCTGTAAATCTTTAGGAAATATTAAAACTGTGGAGGACAAAAGATTTGGAAAAGCTACAGATATAATTTGCAGTGATAAGCAATTGATAAAGTCTTTCAATTGTCTTTAAATTACATTCTAATTATCTTTAAAACACATTTAAAGATAATAGTCATGATAATTTGTGTCATACAAACACAAGCTAAAGGGTAGGGGAGGAGAGTTAGAACTTTAAAAATTGTTGCTTTGAGGATTTCACAGTTTTGAAAGCTTATATACTTGAGTACCATATCACATTTAGCATAAAAGCCCACAATTACTACGATAGTTAAGTTGAAGTCCTTGTGTGTGTGTGTGTGTGTGTGTGTGTGTGTGTGTGTGTGTGTGTGTACGTGTGCATGCATATGCATGCACAAAAGTATGTGGTGAGCACATATATAAATTAAAATTTTTGGCAAGTTTTAGAAACTCTGACTCAGTTGCTAATAAGCTGGGAAAACACACCTCAGGTATTTGTCAATTTACCATAGCCTGTACTAACTTCT
>CAJQZJ010000353.1:161514-180207 GCA_907164525.1 Lophiomys imhausi | reverse complement strand
GGAAAAACCCCTTGCTTCAACTGTAGACAGACTGCTGTCCAAAAAGGCTAGTATTGTTCTTAATGACAACTTTGTAAAACTCGTTTCCTGGTATGGCAATGAATATGATTACAGCAACAGGGTGGTAGACCTCATGGTCTACATGACCTCCAGGAAGTAAGGAGCCCTGGCCCACTCACTTCAGCAAGGATAGGAGAGAAAGAAAGAGACCCTCAGCTGCTGAAGAGCTCTTATCCCAACTCAGCCCCTTGACCCTGAGCATCTCCCTCACAGTTTCTAGCGCAGACCCCCACAATAATAGGAGGAGCCTGGAGAGCCCTGCTCTCTTGAATACCATCAATGAAGTTCTCTATACCCACAAAAAAAAAAAAGTAAATTAAGCAAAACATTGCATTTAGTGATTGTTTTGATAGTCTTCCCTTTCTATACATAGGAGTTTCTGTCTTTATCATTTTCATACAAATTGAAGACATCTGTGCACATAGAATCCTACAATTTTAATCACACTTTGAGTGTTCTAAACCTGGATTTTGCTCCTTGGATTAGAGGTCTGCAGTATTTTTTATTTCAACATGTCCACTTGAAATGTGTTTCCCTGCTTCTGCTTCGAATGTTTTCTTTTGATCAATGGTTGTGGTATGACTTGGTACATTTTATTTTCTGTTTGGTGGTGTCTTGTTATTTTGGTCTAATATTATTAACCAAATGTTTAAAACCTGAAGCTAATGTTTCTTTCAATGATTTTCTGCCTACTTCCATTTTGGAAATTCTAATTTTACCAGTGATAGATGGTGTGCTACTATCTGTGTATCTAAACATGTAAACTGAGAAGTTGCTGTGTTTTGTTTTTGCTTTTGAGCATTTTTCTTCTCTGTTTTTCTGTTTGGAATATTTCAATATCTTGTTTGTAAATGCATTGAATTACATATGTATTCAATTTTATATCCATTAAAATAATTGTAATTATAATTTTCAGCTTTAGATGTTCTATTTGATTTCTTTTATACTTTTTAGTTCTCTTATTACTGTGTTCATATTTTCATTTAAGTTCTTGGTTATATGTATAATGACAATTTTACACTTTCTATATGCAAAGTCACTCATCTTTGTAGTTCCTGTTGTTTTTTTTCTATTGAAATGATAATTCTGATATGTCCCATTCTTTCTATATCTTGGCAGATACACCATATTTGGTTGTTTTATAGTCATGCAAATATTAAATTGTTAGGCATTAAAATTATGTTTTATTTTCCTTTGTAAAATATTAGAAAATTTCCAAGAAAGTATTTAATTTTTATGTCAAATGTCTTGATGTTATGAAAACTGGTTTAAGTTTTGTTTGTGCTAGATTTTAATCTATCACTTCCTAGTTCTTACTTTTGGCATATGAGCTTCCTGTGGTCCCTTTTGGCTCCTCTGTCTATTCAACATTCCTTTCATTGGCTGAGGAATTCCCAAGTTTGCCCCGACTGGTGAAGGTCATAAGGACTTTTCCCAACTTGAGTTTTACCTTCCTGCAATATTTCTTTCCTTTGTAGTTGGTAAAGATTTTCTCTCTGATACAACTCTATTCAAATACTTTAAACTCTGAGACTTGACTTTAGACTGTGTCTTGAGCCCACTTATTCCATTTTAGCAAGAATCCTGTTGGGTTGATTTAGCAAAATACTCCACCCCTAACATATGATTAAATTCTTCATCCTATGCACTGGCTGTAATATTGCCTTGGCCTGCCTTCAGCAAGGCACCTGCTGGATTTTCTAGTTGATTATACAGAGGGTCGATTTAATAATAGTTACTACATCATGGCCAGAAGCAGAAACTCAAGACTTCCTCTTCATATTTCCTTCATCCCTTCAATAGAAAACATATTTCACACCAACAGAGATATCCAGCTTCTAAAATAAATGTCCAGCAGATCTTCCAAAATTTTGTATTGGATGATTGGTAACAAAATCTCCATTCATGAAATAGTTAGCTGTTCCTGAAAGAAATTTTAGTGAGCAGAGGTGTGATCACCTGAAACCTTAGGTTTTGCACATTGTAGTAAGTATACAGGATAAAAGTTCCCCTCCTTGGTTCACATATGTTGCATTTCCTTGAATGATGCAGCCTGAGTTCTGATCTCCATCCCCAGGGTTTCCTGAACTTGGGGTTTCACAGCTATAAGACATGACCGACTGGTTTGCATCTACCGATTTTGCTGCACTGTTCAAGAGTATGAAGCTCTACTTTGGAGTATGTGAAATGTAAATGGATAGACTAAACTTACAAGATACATTAAGCATAGAATTTATGTAAGGGGCTATGAGTCATAGACATAAATCATAGGATATTTAGATGTAAGTAAGTAAGTCAGTAACATCAAATAAAAAAATTGAATATGTTTGAAACAGAACAAAGAACAACATTAACTACAGATTATAAATTATACATAAGCCTTAAAAAGGCAGGGTACTAATGTAATGATGTCATCATTCACACAGACATACTTTCTCTCTCTCTCTCTCTCACACACACACACACACATACACATACAGCTAGAGAGAAAGAGGCTATTTCTAAGTCAATCTAATGAAAACACAGCTTAAATCCTGTACTTTTCATTTTTTTTCACATCATTACTTTGCCAAGCAGAGTCTGAAGTTTTCCAGTTAGTCTCACAATTGTCAAATTTCATCACCAAAACTGAAATTCATTGAACAGAACTATCTACTAGGCACAATGCTCAAAATGTGAAAGAGACTTAGCATTTTCTTCATCTTGCAGACTATGGAACTGGGGAGGGGTTCCAAGGATGTATACACATCCTACCCAAGTGCTCAGCATCTCGGTGCCTTGCAGCTCTCTGAGATTGGCAGACCATGAAAACCTCTCTTATAAGATTCTCTATTCAGAATGAGAGGTGGAACTCTCACCTTACTGTCCTCTGGGCTGCATAGCTCCATTTCTGATGTGAGACACTTCGATTGATTTCAACAGGAGATGGATTTCAGGGCAGAAAGCAACAGGAATATCAGTTCTTGGAATAAATTCAACTGAAAGCTTCCCACATTTGTTTGGATGCCATGCTTACTTGACCCTTGGGGTTATCATAGGCTATTACCTAAAACATCACTGTGGAATTGCATTGTGTAGAGCAACCCTCCAAGTCAGTATTTACTGGAAAACTGATGTACACTGCATCATGGGTTCATGGGAAGAGGAAAGAAAGTTGTCTTGCTTGTAAATGGATTTTCATAAAAGTTAAATCCCAATAGCTATTATATAAATTGCAGTCTATGTTTTTTGCTTGTGTAGTACTAGGTACTCAGTGTTATGCTTTAGAATTCAAACATTGACAATGGCCCACAATCTATGATACTATTTTACAAGCTTGAAATTTTCTTTCAAATCTTAACAAAGACTTTCTCTACAAAGGTATCAGCTCACCAACAGAATTGCCACTCTAAAAATCTTTCTTAAGAATCCCTTAGTTGCAGAAAAGTATAAATTGTTAAGAATTATTAGAAAAGTATATATCTTCAGCATTTAGTTAAAATGTTTGGCAGACATGTCTTTTATTTCATTTTTATTTTCAAAGGACTCAATTGCTTTAGGCTGTAGAATAAATGTTACAAAATATTTAGACTATATCTGTTTTCAAAAACTCTATTGTTAGGTTTCAAACCTGGGACAAAAGGCTGAGGTAGCTATTTAGCATATCAAAGTGGTCCTGGCTGCCAGGTTCTCCCATCATCTCTCAATCTCCACCTATTACAGGGTCCTCTTGGCTGGCATACCCTGCTCCCTAACTTAAACTTGTCTAACCCAGGGGATGGATTGCCCTTCTTCCAGAGGCTCATTCCTATATAATGCAGCCATTTTGGTTACTGTTTTCTTTTGGGCCTCCTGGCTGATGCACCTGGTTCCACTTTCTCTTCTCTCCCTTTACCTTCTCACTTCTCACAAGGCTCAAGGTCATGTCCACTCTGGACACTCCTAGATGTTCCTGCCTGACTATGCTCTCCCTTTTATCTACAATAAACTTTCTCCTCCACCATACTTAGGGGAAGTCATGCTCCTTTCTTTCTTCTTCCTTTCTTTTCTTTGTTTGTTTCTTTCTTTTAAATTCATCTGGTACCAAAACTCAGGACCAAGCACCTCCTTCTTTACTTCCTTCTTTCCTTCTTTTCTTCTTTCCTTCCTTCCTTCCTTCCTTCTTTTCTTTCTTCTATCCTTCTTTCTTTCTCTCTCTCTCTCTTTCTTTTTCTTTCTTGTTTTGTTTCATTCTTTCTTCTTCATTCATGTGGTGCTAAAATGAGTTCCCTCCCAAGGAACTCAGCCACACCAAACCAACCTGCTGATCTGACTCTCCTAAGATGTGTAAGGATCATTTGTCTGCTTCTGCTGGCTTCTGCCACCCACAAAATTTGATTCCAAATTCTAGAGTCTGATTCTTCAGCTGTTGCTTTCCTGCAAGAGCTTTCATTAAAATTGACCTGCTGTGTAGTCATTTGACTCATGTCTCTCTAGGCTCTGGCTTGCTACACCCATGTTGTCGTTTCTCTTTTCTCCTGCCCTCTCCCCTCTCATCTACTGGATAAGTATCACTCTGAGCTGTCTGCTTTGTGTATTGTTACTACAAAGGCCACCCTGGTATGCCAGGAAGTTTCTTTTGCCCTCAGCAGGCTACAAACACAAGGACAAGGGACACTGTTCCTCTGTGATTTGGAACATTTTTCTCTATGACAAGTTTCCCATTCTCCTTGGGAATGTCTCAGATGGAAATTCTTGTCCCAAGGCACTTTATGCACCTCAGCTGTTGATATTTCATATCTCTGGCCTGTTACCCCCATCTGGGTCTCTCTACCAAAGACACTTGCCAAGTCTCTTTTCCCCTGTGCTCTATTGGCTATTTCTCAGCTACTGACTGAAGTTCCTCACTCATCTCCCTCTTAGAACTTATAAAAATTACCTCCATCAGAGTTTTTCAGCCGTTCTGCTATTTTTCCATGAACTCAGATTTTATTACAGCAGCTTGGCCTCAGTACAGATCAATGGCCAAAAATTGGCAAACTTGATTTCCAAATTCTTACAAATCATAACAACTACCACTGCACAAATGATCCTCAAATGTCTTATATCTAAACTTGCTCTTCTCTACACTTCAAAAATCTATCACTCTTTGTCTATCACTCTTTTATCTCTGTGATTTCTCTGTACTCTGCTCTCAAAAAATTCTTAAGACTATGCTTATAAAATTTATCTGAAGATTGTTTCATTGGGTATGGCCAAAAATTACAAAATCTAAAACAAAATATTTGACTGTAAACTTATAAGTAAAGGCTTATAATTAAAAATCTATACACAGGTATATATGTGATTCAACTCTTGTCTAGACTATATGTAACTTAGATTCAACTCTTGTTTAGGAAAATACATGTTTTAAATAGCAATTGTGTGGCTATTTTCTATCTTGGCAGATAACTTCGTCAAGATGTAAGCAACTGCATGACTGGCAGCCATCTTTACTAAGGCTAAAGGTACGTGCCATGTGACTTTACCTTCTTAAGATGACCAGAGGGCATAAATCAGCTATTATAAAACTTCTTAGTCCTGATGAGCTCTTTGTTTGTCATTGTGTCAACTTTCTAGACTATGGAAACAATAGCAAGTCTCAAAAATAGTTTGAATTGGTATATATTTTTGTATTTTGATAAAATTTTAAGGCTATGAAGGTCTATTTAGATTAACAAAAGTTGACTTGGAGATTTACAGCTAACTACTGATATCTTTGCTAATAGTTCAACACTAGCCTTCTAAAAATTTAGAAAGTAACAACATAAGTTTGATAAGTAAGGTATATTTGACAAATCCCTAAATTCTGCTCAGGTTCACAATTATATTTGTTTTAAAAAAAATTCCTGCACTGTGTGAAATGATCTAATCCAGGTCAAATTAAGTTATATAAAGGCAGGTTTATTGGATAGTGGAGGGAAAGAGAAACAGTATATGTATGCAGAGAGAGAGGAGAGGGAAAGAGACAGAATGGGGCAGAGAGAGAAGAGGACAGCAAGCGAAAGAGCCAGAGGAGGAGAGGAGGAGAGAGAGACAGAGAGAGCACTTGAGAGAGATCCTGAAGATGTCTGGGTTATATAGGTAGAGGCCCCTGGGGGTGGGACATGCTGCCATAACAGATAGAAGCTGAGGTATTCTGGGAGAACCTGGAACTCAGGCAGACTTAGCATCCCATACTTTTATTGATAATAAATGAATAAGGGGTGAAACATTGATCTGGCAACTTGCTGATGACATTGTGGGTGCTGGAATTGGGTGTGCTATGGGGACAAAAGCTGGAATGTTGGTCAGGTCTAGGAAGAACAGGCTGTTTTACTTGCTGTCCAGGTTCTGCATGCCCATCTAGAGACATGAAGGCTGCAGTTGGAGCAGTTTTCACTCTTTAATTGGTTGGAAATCTGCTAGAACAGATACATATTAGGTGCAGGAGATAAAATTATGTAGCTAGGGTGAAAAAAAATTTTAGGCCCATGATCTTGGCAGTTGGGGTGGCCCAAGAGTATGGAGAAGGAGAGGGTCCATTCCCTAGCGATAGGCAGTAGCTGGACAAAAGTTACTTACTATGTCCAAATCTGAGGCAGCCGCAGCCAGCGGTTAGGAGAGGCTCGAGCAAGCAACAACAGTTAGGAGTGGGCTCGTGTCCAGACATTTGGCAGGGCATGACCTCCACCAAATTATGGCACCAGATGTTTTAAAAAATTCCTGGGCTCTGTGAAATGGTGTAATCCAGGCCAAATTAAGTTATAAAGGCAAATTTATTGGATGGCCAGGGGAAAGAGAAACAACATGTGCATGCAGAGAGAGAGAGAGAGAGAGAGAAGAGAGAGAGAGAGAGAAGAGAGAGGTGGGTGATAGAGGCAGAGAGAGAAGAGGAGAGGGATAGAGCCCCCCAGATGTCGGGTTACATAGGTAGAAGCTCCTGGGGGTGGGGCATGCCCTGTAACAGGTAGAAACTGAGGCATTCTGGGAGAACCTGGTATTCAGGCAGACTTAACAATATTTATCTAGCTTCTTTGTCTTTGGTAACTTTCTTAAACTTTAGCTATTTAGATAAACTAAGTCATAAAAAAAAAAAACACTGTGATGTTCTATAATGGTATACGGTAGAAGGATCTAAAGGTTTCCAAGTTTCCTTATGGACTGTATTTATGGTTTAAAGTTTACTGCATTTATGGCTATTTTGATGCTCAAGGATCTCTAATTAAATCTTCAACTCAAATTTTAAGGCTCAAACTTAACAGGGAAAAAGTTGTAAAAATCCTAATCTTATAAAAGCTATTAACTTATAAACTGTTGTGTTAACTTGTTCAATGACTAGCTTTGTCATGTGTTTTGACATGATAGCTGTCATCTGTTTTCAAGTTTAAGGCTAAGATCATGTATATTTAATAGATAGGTCATCCTCAAACTCTTCAGAGACTGCTAACATGGCATTTTAAATGTTTAATAAAAATGATTCCTGTCACAGATAGAACTGCCCCATCCTAGTGGGAACACTTAAGATCTCCATAGAACACAGATGGAACATGGCGACTCCAGCTGAATTTTCATGACACTAACCACTATTATGACTCAACTGCCTTTTTCAAATGTGGATTTCAGTACAGATTGAAAACAGTGGTAAAGCTAACTTAACTAAAATGTTTATCTCTTTTTATAAAATTAAAACCAAAAATTCTTGCATCAGTCTTGAGTTGACTTGACTCTACCTTTTTCAGGTCAAATAGACTCCAGATAATTACTGCTATCATTCGACAGCCTGTTTTCCTAACCTGCATATTCCTTTTTTATGTTTATTTATTCATTTTACAACCTTATGATAGTCTGTTCCCTCCCCTCCTCTGGGTCTTGCCCTCCACCCCCTTTCCACTATCCCCTCCCATTCTCCTCAGAAATCCCCTGCACCACCATCCCACACCAGCATATCGAGATGCATCAGGACTGAGTGCATCCTCTTCCATTAAGGCTGTGCACCAAAGCTCTATTAGGTGAACGTGGTCAAAAAGCAGGTATCAGAGTCTGTATCAGAGACAGCCCCACTACACTTGCTAGGGAACTCACATGATGATCAAGCTGCCTGTCAGTTACATGTGTTGGGAGCATAGGTCCAGTTTATACATGCTCTTTTATTGGTGCTTCAGTCTCTGTTAGCCCTCATTGACCTGGGTTAGTTGTCTTTGTTGGTCTTCTTGTGGAGTTATTGTTCACTCCAGGTCTTTCTATCCTTCCCCCCATTCTTCCACCAGACACTCCACGCTCCTGCTAACCTTTGGCTGTGAGTCTCAAACTCTGTTTGGATCCTGAGGCATAGAGGTTCTCAGAGGACAGTTATGCTACATTCCTGTCTGTGAGCATGGCAGAGTATCATTAATAGTGATAGGGCTTTGTTCTCTTCATTGGGGTAGGTCGCAGGTTGGGCCCATCATTGGTTGGACATTCCCTCAATTTCTGGTGTATCTTTATCCCTACGTTTCTAATATACAGGATAACTTTTGGGTTGAAATTATTTGTGGGTAGTCAACCTGCATATTCTACATATTCCTGAGGGTGGGAATCTCTCCTGCTTTCCTTGGTCTTGAGACCCCCCTCTCACAGCTACTGGGATCATGGTCCTGGAAGTTTCAAATGTACTCCTAAGATAAATTATTGTCCTCTAAACTTCTTTTCTTTCTGTCTCAATTCTATCTGTCCCAGATCCCTGTAGTGGATTTCAAATCCACTACAGACTACTCTAACAACTCACCAGCTCCAGGTGTTCCCTCAAATTCTGTGTCCTGGACAGCATAAAGCAGTAAGGCTCGGCCTCACAGACTGCTCCAAAGGCGCCTGCACTCCCCTAGCCCCAGATGGTCCTGCAGAATTTAGACAGCTGGTAAAATAGCTTCCTCTTTCTGCTCTTGGCCAGCATTTAACTTTCCTGCCTACCCCTCCCCCAACAACAACTCCCTTCCCAATGCCAGTTATTGAGAAGACTGTGTTTCCCCTTATCATGTATTATCAACAACAAGGCTGGGATGTTAGGTTTCCAACTGGGACAAAAGGTTGAGTTGCTTGTTTCACATATCAAAGCAGACACTGACCACAAGGTTCTTCTCACATCCCTCAGTTCCTACCTGTTGCAGGTTATGAGTGACATACCTCACCTCTATCTTAAACTTCTCCAGCCCAGGGACTGGGTTGCCATTCTCCCAGAGGCTCCTCCCTATATAATTAAGCCATTTTTGTTATCTGTCCTCTTTTAGACCTCCTGGCTACTGGACCAGATTCCCCTCTCTCCCATCTCCACTCCCCCTAACTCCTCAGACATCTACAATAATCTTTCTTTTCCACCACACGTAGGAGCAGACATGTTTTTTTTTCTCTTTTCTTTTTTTTTTCCTCTTTATCATTCACCAATATGGTGGAGTTTACTTTGTTAAAAGATATCAGAAGTATTTTTTTTCTCATGAGATAAGATCTCATGACAGAATATCTCTAGGCTCTTCAGATAATATCTGTTTTGGCACTGAATAGTGGTTATATCTCCTTTAAAATTTCTCATAGAACCTAGAAGAAATAAACGAAAGTTCAATATAACAAGGCACTTCTATCTTCATTCAATAGATGTTTATAATACCTGTAAATTTAAAAAGCTATATAAGGAATAGATGAAAGAGTGAGCCATGTGGAATTCATGTTAAGACTTGAACAAGAACAATCACAGGTCAAAAACTAGCAAATTTCAACTTACATAGTTTTTCAGAGATTCATAGCAACATCATATACAGTGGGAATAATTCTGGCTAGCACATGTGAGCATAATGCAGGCCCACCCTGATTCCAGTTATGCTTCAGTCAGTCCAGCCTCACTGCCTAAGGAATGGTGAGAAAGGGAAGCCATCCATGTTCATTGGGAGGGGAACGAAGAAAGAGGTCAACATTTTCATCTATCTCAAAAGACCAGAATTTTATGTTTTCCTTTCAATGTTAGTAAGTGCCAATTCAAAACATGGTTTTTAGATCATTGATGGAGAGATATGCAGGTGCTTAGAGACTTATGGCCTCTCATAAACTTGAATGCAGGATATCTGTTCTGAATTAACTACCTTGTATTTATTACCTTTGTATGTAATGCAGTAGGATTAGGGTTAGAAAAGTTTCCCTTTAAAGTAACATGGGGCTTCCTCCTCCTCCTTCCCCCCTTTTCCTCTCTTCCCTTCCTCTCTTTGTTCTCCACCTCTCTCCCTCTCTCTTCCTTTTCCTTTCAGCAAAGCCTATTTCAGTAGCATGGGAAAATCTGTTATTCCATGGAGGTTTGAGAAATGAAGACAGGTTGGTGACATAAATGTTATTAAAACATTCAGAAAAGAAAATAATATTGTTTATAAAGTTCTCTGTGACCTTATACCTTAGAGACTGGTCTCTGATCTCATAAGTTAGACTGTTATATCTTACTTTAGAAGTCTATCCCACAGGAACTAAGGAAGAAACCACATATTTCAGGTTGTATTTATTTCAGTTCAAGAAGTTAAAATGGTCTCATTAAATGAATGCCTTGTGTATAATGAAGAGTTTTAGTAATTTACTGAGAACATTCTTTTTGTCAAGAGTCAGAAGGCAGATACTGGAGTTGTACCTGCATCTATATAGTTCTGAGCTGCACTCGACATACCTGATACCACACACACCCAGAATCTAAGGTGACCTCATTCTGAAACTCAAGAAAGAACTCTTTTATCTGAGCCCCTCTCTCTCACTCATGCTGTCAGCATGTCATGAGTTGCTTTATAAGCTTTCCACTGTGTGTGCAAAGATGCATGCCCTTTGTATTTTACATTTCCACAGTCGTTGAAACCACCTTCTTGAGAATTTTCTGACAGGACAAGCTTTTGCCTGCTGGCTGGAGGGTAATGTTTCAGACTTGCATAGAGAGGTGAGGGGCCATCCATGTGATTTTGACTGCAGATAATGAAAGATAAGAATTTGTTAAATTTTATGACCTAAACTTCAAACCCAGCAACATAGATAATCTCTAATATTAAAGTCTTCCAAAACAGCTTTCTTCTGCATTGAAAAGGGTTAAAATTGTTAAATGTACCACCAAGCTGGCTCAAGAAACCAGAGTGAAAATGAAAATAAAAAATATAAGAATCTTACAAAAGTCATGCTCTGTTTGAATAATTTCTGGTTATGTAACATATATTCATTTTGACAAAAATGAAAATACAAACATAAATCATATGTAATTATATCCTCTTACAGAAAAACATATACTTATCTCTTGGAATATGTATGTCTCAAATATGTAATAGATGGCTAGTGCTGATGTACTACACAAATTATATTTATGTGTAGATATACTCTGGTTATGTAGCTTGACAGAACCATCCAGTGTGTAGATGTTTCAAGCACCATGTTCAACTCTACAAACAGATATACTTTATTTCTGTAGTAAAAACTACTTTAAAAAATTTATCTGAAAATATATGGATTAAAAAAGTATAGCAAGAAAAAATAAAAGTCATTACAAATGCTTCTGTTTTAAAAAATAATGGTGCATTCTGTGGTGTGCCAAGTGATCCAATTCAGGCCAAATTAAGTTATATAAAGGCAAGTTTATTGGATAGCCAAGGAAAAGAGAAACAGCATGCACATGCTGAGAGAGAGAGAGAGAGAGGAGAGAGAGAGAGAGAGAGAGACGAGAGGGACATAGACAGAGAGATGGGGTAAGGAGGCAGAGAAGGGAGAGAAAGAAATAGCAAGAGGGTAGAGGAAGAGAGAGACAGACAGGGAGAGAGAGAGCAAGCCCCTGAGATTTCTGGGTTATATATAAGGTACAAACTTCTGGGGATGGGACATGCCCTGTAACAGGTAGAAGCTGAGGCATTCTGGAGGAACCTGGAAGTCAGGCAACTGAACAGTTCCTTTCTAAAAATTCTTTAGATATGGATATACTTTCTGTGTTTTGTGTGCATTGGCCAGAAATCAGCAGACATTTTCTGTAGAAGGTTTTGCAGAAAGATTTTCTCGATCATTACTAGTCTACTTTTGTAGTTTGAAAGTAGATAATCTGTAAACAAAGAAGTGTAGATACACTCCATCAGAAGCTTCCTTACAAAGAAAGAAATCAGTACCTTGTAGGTACTGTTGGAAATCTGCTTACTACCCTCCCTTCAGCCTGTGATTGCATCATGTCTGAAAATCTATACAAAACATGAATGTAACTGGCTTCAATGTGTTCTTTTCACAAGTGCATATAAGAATTTATACTACAAAATCCTATATTACTAGACTTTATTATTTTCATTTCAGCATAACTTTGGTGAAGATAACTGTATGTATGATTCTATTGGTATGCTATTGACTTCTCCTGTACAATAAATTTATAGACATCAACTTATTGGATCAAATGCAATGAATACTTCTTACAATTAGAAAATATTTGCCAAATTGCCTTACAGAAAGTGGACAATCCCCCAAATTTTTAGTATATCCTACACATTCACTGTTTCTGGAATCTAATCGTTTAATTCTTCATTTAGTCTGCTTCTTTACCAAGAAATTCATGTTTGTATGGTTCTAGACAATTGATTTTCATCTTTTCTTTTAAGCTTAATTTTACATTTCCTTTGTCACCTTACTGGCAGGAGATCTATTGGTTACAAAGAGTTCTTACTTGTGGAGAAACAATAGGTCTTTTCACACCCATGTAACAATCTCTTTTTTTTTTCCTTTACCATCTAATCACAGGCTTTTATTATCAATCAAGTATCTTAAAATATCTGGTAAGTCATATTTTATTTTAATTTTATATATTTTAATCATTAAATTGCCTTCCTACTAGCTGTATCTGTAAGGCAAAATTCACTTTTAAAAACTTTATTCTAAGAAAGCACCTACAACCATAGAAAAATGCACCTTATATCCTGTCCTCCATTTCTCACTCACACTCTACCTGTTTTCCCAGAGGCCTGACAGACCCATGAACTCCAAGTAAGCCTCTGTCTCCCCAAGCCACTGTCCTCCAACTCCCATGAAAGAATGTATAAGAGCAGAAAACTGCACCCTATATCCTGTGCTCTATTTCCTGTCCCACACAACTCTACCTGATTTTCTGGAGGCCTGCCAGACCCAGAGATACCAAGTAAGCCCCTCCTTCCTAACTCCCCTGAAACCACTCCCAACAGCAGTAAACTGTTCCCCATACCCTGCACTCCATTTCCCACCCCATAACACTGCCTGCATTCCTGGCGGCCTGTAGTCACCAGACAACCAGATTAGACTCAGTCTCAATCACTTGCCTGTCATATTCCCCTAAAACATTGCCCATTAACCTTAAACTACACCATGTACACTGGACTATGTTTTTCATCTCACAACCCAGCCTGCTTTCTCAGAGGTGTGCCAGCACTGGATACCACAGGACATGCTGGCACTAAGCACCCCAGAGGCAAAGGTACCACCTAAAACCCCAAAGTTCACACAGGCCACAAAAACCCCAGAGGAGACACCCTATTGGTCCTGCTAGTCACCAGAACTACAGACCACTCAAGTCAGTAGACAGAGAGGAAATAGAAACCAAGGAAAAAAAAATCCAAAAAAAAACCTATCCAAAAGAGATAAACTCAGAAGTCAAGACTAAACCTATAATAACTGCAAAGGCCAGATGGCTAAAGGCCAGTATAAAACACAATCAACAATAGCCAGGGTAATATGGCACCACAGAGGCCAGCAAGCCCTGGAAATCCTAACACAATCAAAGCACAAGAAGATGACCTCAAGTCCAATCTTATATGAAGATGATAGAGGCCCTTAGAGAGGAAAACAATAAATCCTTGAAAGAAATACAGGAAAATATAATCAAACAGGTGAAAGAAAAGAAGTGTTCAAGACCTGAAAATGGAAATAGAAGAAATGAAAATACAAACAGAGGGAATCCTGGAGCTGGAAAACATATGTAAAAGAACAGAAACTGCAGATTCAAATATCACCAAGAGAATTATTCAATAGAAAAAAAAAAAATCTGTGAAAGAAAATGTTAAATCTAAAAAGTTCCTGACACAAAAATCCAGTAAATCTGGGACACTATGAAAGACCAAATCTAAAAATAATAGGAATACAAGATAGAGATCATTTCCAGCTTAAAAATCCAGGAAATATTTTTAAAAATTCATAGAAGAAAATTTCCCTAACCTAAAGAAAGATATGCTTATAAACATGATCAAAGCTTATAGAATACCAAATAGATTAAAGCCCAAAAGAAAATTTTCCCACCCCATAATAATCAAAACACTAAATGTACAGAACAAAGAAAGAATATTAAAAGCTGCAAAGGTGAAAGGGCCAAGTAACATAAAATAGCATACCTAACAGAATTACATCTGTGAAGTATGTGGCTTTATTATTTTCATCTTATTTTATGGTACTTAATCCTCTACCTCCCTTCCAACCCTTATTCCTTCCAACCCTTCAACCCTCAGTAGAATAGAAAAAAACCTTAGAGGGGAAAGGGTCATAGGTCTCTTTTAGACTACTTTCTGACTGATTGGAGTCATCTGTTTCTTTGGGAGAATTTCTAATCTCAATATTCAAGATATCCAGCAGTCCAGCAAACCAGTAATAGCAAACCAGCAAACACAAACCTGGTTTGTAACAAACCAGTAACAGTGTGGGGGAGCACCAGCAGGGAGAACAGCAACCTATTCCTCCTTCAGAGTACCACCCAAACCTTTCCAGGTTCTGGCATTTATCTCTTCTTCTGAGAGTCCTCAGAATTAAACTGTCTGAAGCTGGCTAATCCATGCCCCTGCTAAAACAAGAGAGACAATTACAGTCAACACCTCTGGACAAAATGAAGCAGGCCCATATCCCATATCTGGGATCAAAGCAAAAACATTCTCACATCATAACTGGATTTTTTTAAGGAACAAAAACTCTTACCACACACCTGACTTCTCAACAGAGATTCTAAAGCCAGAAGGGTCTGGGCAGATGTCTTGCAATCTCTAAGAGATCACAGATGCCAGGCCAGACTACTATATCCAGAATAACTTTCAATCACCATACAGGGAGAAAGCAAGACATTCCATGACAAAGCCAAATAAAAACAATATCTATCCACAAATCCAGACCCACAGAAGATCCTAGAAGGAAAACTCCAACCCAATGATATTAACTATACCCACAAAAACAAAGGATATAAATACTTCCACACCAACAAAACCAAAAGAAGGGAAACACACACACACACACACACACACACACTACCACTCTCATTTCAATGAAAATGAATGCACAACATACCCAAGTTTATAGGACATAATGAAAGCAGTGCTAAGAGGAAAGTTAGCACTAAGTGCCTTCATAAAGGAATTGGTGAAACAAAACTTAAGTCCAAGTGGATCAAAGACCTTAACATAAAGCCTGACACACTAAATCTAATAGAAAAGAAAGTGAGGGAAAGCCTCAAACTCATTGGAACAGGTGACAACTTCCTGAACAGAACACCAATAGCACAGGCTCTAAGATCAACAATCAATAAATGGGACCTCATGAACCTGAAAAGCTTCTGTAAGGCAAAGGACACTGTCATTAAAACAAAACGGCAACTTACAGATTGGGAAAAGGTCTTTACCAATCCCACTTCTGACAGAGGGATAAAATCCATAATTTATAAAGAACTCAAGAAATTAGTCTCCAGGAAACCAAAAAATCCAACCAAAAAATGGGAAACAACTAAACTGAGAATTCACAAAGAAGAAATCTCTGATGGTAGTGAGACATTTGAAGAAATGCTCAATATCCTTAATCATCAGAGAAATGCAACTTAAGACGACTCTGAGATTCCATCTCACACCTGTCAGAATGGCTAAGAGCAAAAACTCAAATGACAGCACATGCTGGCAAAGTTGTGGAGAAAGGGGAGCACTCCTCCATTGTTGGTGAGAGTGCAGGCTTGTGCAACCACTGGAAATCAGTCTGGCGATATTTTAGAAAACTTGAAATAGTTCTACGTCAAGACCCCGCCATACCACTTCTGGGTAACTACCCAAATGATTTCTTACCAAACCACAAGGACGTATCCTCATCTATGTTCATAGCAGCCTTTTTTGTAACAGCTAGAAACTGGAAACAACCCAGATGTCCCTCAACTGATGAATGGATAAAAAAATTGTGGTACATTTATACAATGGAATACTACACACCTATCAGAAACAAGGAAATCATGCAATTTACAGTCAAATGGATGGAACTAGAAAAGCTCATTCTGAGTGAGCTAATCCAGACTCAGAAAGATACACATGGCTTCTACTCACTTATAATTGGATTTTAGCCATACAGTAGAGGATAACTATCCTACAACCAATACACCAAAAGGATCAGGAACATAGACTTTGTTACCTATTAAGGAGAAAATTTGCTCTAGGAGTGCTACTATGTTGGCTCCCAGTACAAAAGGAAGCTCTTAGCCTACATACGTCTGTTGAGCTGAGAGGGGCTGATATGTAGGGAAACTCCACATTGGAGGAGGAGGATGAGTGGGAGAGGGAGGAGAGGGTAGGCGGGTGGGACCAGGAGGGTGGAAAGAGGACACTATGATGGAGATGTAACTTGAAGTAATAAATAAACATTAAAAGAAATAGTGAGATTTCATACTAGCCATTAAGAGCATACCCGAAAGCTCTAAACAAAAAGAAACAAAACACACTCTAGAGGAGGAGATGGCAAGAAATAAACTCTGGACTTAAATCAATAAAATAGAAACAAAGAGAATCATAGAAAGAATCAGTGAAACCAAGAGTTGATTCTTGAGAAAACCAATAAAATAGACAAGGCTTTTGTCAAAATAACTAAAAGGCAGAGAGAGAATATCCAAATTAACAAAACCATAAATGAAAAGGGAAACATAACAACAGATACTAAGGGAATCCAAAGAATTATTAGGTCTTACTCTGAAAATTTGTTCTACAAAATTGGAAAATCTAAAGAAAATGGCAATTTTCTTGATAGATACCACTTACCAAAGTTAAATCAGGAGGACATAAACAATTCAAATAGTCCTATAATCCCTAAGGAAATAGAAGCAGCCATTAAATGTCTCCCAACCCAAAAAACTCCAGGGTCAGATAGTTTTAGTGCAGAAATCTACAAGACCTTCCAAGAACTACTTACCCACACTAATACCAATACTCTTCAAATTATTCCACAAAATATAAACAGAAGGAACACTGCCAAATTTATTTTATGAGGCCACAGTCACCCTGACACCTAAACCAAACAAAGGCTCAACCCAGAAAAGGAATTTCAGACCAATCTCCCTTATGAACATTGATGTAAAAATACTCAATAAAATACTCTCAAAGCAAATCTAAGAACACATCAAATACATGACATATCATGATCAAGTAGGCTTCATACCAGAGATGCAGGGATGGTTGGTTCAACATATGAAAATCCATCAGTGTAATGTGCCATATAAACAAAGTGAAAGAAACACACACACACACACACACACACACACACACACACACACACATACCCATGATCATCTCCTTAGATGCTGAAAAAGCCTTTGACAAAATCCAACACCTCCTTATGATAAAAGTCTTATAGAGATCATGGATAAAAGGTGCATACCTAAACACAATAAAGGAAACAAACAGCAAGCTGATAGTCAACATGAAATTAAATGGAGAGAAACTTAAAACAATTCCACTAAAATCAGGGAAAAGACAAGACTGGCCACTCTTTCCATATCTATTCAATACAGAACTTGAAGTTTTAGTTAGACCAATAAAACAACTAAAGAAGATCAAGTAGATACAAATTAAAAATGAAGAAGTAAAAGTATTGCCATTTGTAAATGATATAATAGTATACATAAATGACCTGAAGAATTCTACTAGGGAACTCCCAAACCTGATAAACATCTTCAGCAGGGGGGCTACATACAAAACTAACTTAAAATAAACCAATAGCCCTCCTATATACAAAAAATAAATGGACTGAGAAAGAAATTAAAGAAACTACACCCTACACAATAGCTACAAACAATATAAAATAAATATCTTGATGTAACTAGATAACAAGATGTAACTTGCTTGGGCAAGTGAAAGACCTGTATGACAAAAAAATTCAAGTCTTTGAAGAAAGAAATTAAAGGACTTTATCAGAAGATAGAAAGGTTTTCATGCTCATGGATCAGTAGAATTAACATAGTAAAAATATCTATCTTACCAAAAGCCATTTACAGATTCAATGCAATTCCCATGAAAATTCCAACACAATTGTGTAGTGATAAGTTTACTGTGTAATTCAAATGTGGATTTCTGTACCCCCCCATATCTGGTTTCAGTGCTTGTTCTGAGGATCTATGTCTCAATATTATGTAAACACTGCTCCCCAATTGTCCTCTGATATGCAAATAAAGAAGCTTACAGCCTATCACTGACCAGGGGAGAGAATAGGGCTGGACTTCCTTCCCTCCAGGAGAGAAGGAGTTAAGGGGAGGAAGTAGGGGATTTTCAAGAGAGGCAGAGGCAGGACAGACAAGGATAGATGCAGCTGAAGCAGGAAAGCCACAAATTGCAAGTATTTCTGAGATTTACACTGTAGGAAGCCAGATTTGTTTAGTGGATTAAGAATAGAGTAATA
>CAJQZJ010000353.1:133070-151514 GCA_907164525.1 Lophiomys imhausi | reverse complement strand
GAAAAAGAACCATTATTTGGACTGAAAGGGAGAGCTGTTGGGGGGAAAAATAAATACCTTAAACTAAAAAAAAAAAAAAAAAGAAGGGAAGAGGATGGTGGGGCTGAGGGGGAGGAGGGTGGAAGGGTGGGACTGGAGGGGGGAGTAGGGAGGGGATTGTGATTGAGATGTAACTTGAAGAAATAAAAAATAAATTATTTTAAAAAAAAAGCAAAAAAAAAAAGAAAATGGGAATTGATAAATTCAGCTATAGTGTAGGAAATTGTTGCTAAATTTATCAAGTCCTTTAGGGAAATAATATCCATAATTTTCTGAAGTTGTCCACATGGCAACAAAATTCTAGGGTTAGGAAAATACATGTATTACAAACTGAAGTTACAACCAAAATGTATTATTATAATTTTTCTAGTTGTATGTATATTGTGTTCATTTATATAAGAATAATCATGATGCTAACTTTCTTTTTTCAGCTTGATGTTTTGTTTGTTTTAAAGGTGTAATTTTCAGTGAGTAGTGAGGAATTTTCCTATTTCTGTGTGACCGATAAAGTGTCATCATTTGAAAACTTAAAAACTACTTATAGATGTTAATTTCTTGTATTTAAATATAGTATCTTAAATAAAGAATTCTTAAAAAAAAAAAAAGAAAAAAAAAGAAAGTTCCTCTCTATCCCGATCTTAGAGATTTTAGAGATTTTAGAGATTTAGAGGACTCAGAGAACACGGATTCTGAAGGAGAACTACACGCTCTAATAGAACAGTTGGAGAGGACTGTTATTAGAAAAAAGAAAAAGAAAAAAATAAAAGAAAAGGGCATATCGACGACAGTCGGTGTGGGAGGAGCTGTTGCCATGGCGCCTGACACGTCAGCAACAGTCGGAATGGGTGGAGTCGTTGCTACAGCGCCTTCAGCCACGCTGGCGGCAGCTGATGTAAACAAAGCCGTTGCCATGGCGCCTTCGACTCCTCCTCCATATCCAGAAGCCACTCAGACAGAACAGCCAGTTCAGTCCCTAAAAGTAGAGAGATCTTTCTGCCCAGAGATGTGGACACAAGTAAAAACAGAATAAAACATTATCCCACTGCACTTGCTGCTTTAGCCTTGAATGGTATCCAACAATGTTTACAGTCTTTTGGAGTTGCTCCTGCCAGTATAATAGTGCCTTATTCCAGTTATCAAATTAAGATTTTGTGTGGCACTGTAGATGACTGGGCAATATTGCAATGTAACTTTGAAGGAGTGATTGATAACCATTATCCTAAACATCCATTGCTATCATTTTTTAAGGAGCACCCAGTGATATTCCCTAAGGTTACTTCAACAGTACCACTTCAAGGATCACCAAATGTGTTTACTGATGGCTCAAAGACAGGCTGTGGAGCCTATTTGATAGAAAGACAAGAGCCCATGTTATGTCAATTTCAACTGGGCTCCCCCCAAATAGTAGAGTTAAAAATAGTAATTGAAATGTTTAAAAAATGTCAATTTACATTCAATTTGATTTCAGATTCAGTTTATGTGGTCAACGCAGTAAAAGTATTAGAATTAACAGGTCCTATTAAGAATAGTAGTACTATATGTGCCTTATTACAAGAGTTACAAGTTTTAATCTGACAGAAAAAAAGATGTTTTTATATTCAACATATCAGAGCACATACAGGATTACCTGGACCATTAAGTGAGGGTAATAATAAAGTTGATCAATGGACCAGGATGGAATACATTTTTTAGAGCTCATTCCTGGATCAAGCCAGACAGTTTCACCAATTATTTCATGTAAATACAAAAACTCTACAACAAAAATTCCATTTGTCTAGAACAAATGCTAGACAAGTAGTTTTAGACTGTCCTCAGTGTGTGATTCATCATCATCCTCCCAGTGTGGGAGTGAACCCTAGAGGGCTGTTGCCACTCAAAATCTGACAAATGGACATTACCCACATTTCAGAATTTGGAACCTTAAAATATATTCATGTATCTGTGGATACCTGTTCAGGTATCATACATGCTACACCTATGAGTAGAAAAAAGGCTCACAATGTCATAGGACATTGCTTAAAAGCCTGGGCTACATGGGGAAAACCACAACAACTAAAAATGGACAATGGACCAGCCTATACGGCTCAGTCCTTTGTCTCCTTCTGTAACCAGATGGAGGTACAGCTTAATCATGGATTACCATACAATCCTCAAGGACAAGGAATTGTGGAGCGTGCTCATCGCACCTTAAAAGAATGCTTACAAAAACAAAAAGGGGGAATAGGCCAAGGCCGTACCCCCAAGGAAAGAATGTCTTTAGCCTTATTTACTTTAAATTTTTTCAATTTGGATGCTCAAGGCCGCTCAGCAGCGGACAGACATCAGGATTCCCATGGTTCACCTAAAAGCATGGTGAAGTGGAAGGATATTTTGACAGGCTCTTGGCGGGGGCCTGACCCCATGCTAACATGGGCGAGAGGGTCTGTTTGTGTTTTTCCTCAGGATCAACAAGATCCAGTGTGGGTGCCTGAACACCTTGTGAGGAAGATTCGTCATGAAGACCTTCCTAAGGATCCTGGTGATAGTAGCAGTGAGTATGTCAGGAGCGCAGAGCAGTTTGGGTTCAACAAGATTATTTTTCCTTTAGCCCCATGATTAGTAATATAGTGAATAAGTCTTGTACAGGAATGCTTGATATATCTACTAGGGATCCTCAACAGACTGTCACCAATCCTTTTGATTTGTGGCTTTTGTGTGGAGTAAATGGAAGTTGCATGGACTTGGGACCTGTCATTATGCTAGGAGGAGGAATTTATCAAAGAGGTAAGTTTTCCCTAGGGTCTGCTACCAGATTGGATTTCTCTAGCGGTAGTGGCTCTGGTACTTGGAATTCTTTGTTTCATTCTTACCGCAACAAGAACTTTTCAGCTTCGCCAGTATGTCTCTGGCCTCCTTTTCTGTGGATTGTAAGTAATGGAGTGCATCCTTGGGTGAAGAAAAGTTAGTATGCACTCCGGGCACATGTTTTTATGCCCTATGCTGGAATGCCACAGCCTTTCCTGTGGCTGTGGTGACTAGAATGCCTCGATATGTACCAGTTCCTGTAGAGGCTCCTAATACCATGATGCTATTCAGGTTTAAAAGAGATTTTGGCATCACTACAGCTATTGTTACTGCTATCACTGTTGCTGCTGTGGGAGCTACTGCCTCAGCTATTGCCTTGTCTAGTTCTATACAGACTGCCAATGCCCTAAATAACATCTCAGCCACTGTGGCACAGGCATTGGATACTCAGACCTCTATAAATTCTCATCTCAAAGGAGGTCTTATGATAGTTAATCAAAGCATAGATTTAATACAAAAACAGATTGATTCTCTTTGGCAACTAGCACAGTTGGGGTGTGAGTGGAAATTGCAAGGTTTATGTGTTACTTCCGTACAATATCAAAATTATACAAAAGCTGCTAATTTGTCTAGACAATTGTCAAAGTTCCTCTTACAGGATTGGTCAGCTGAATTTGAAAATTTGATGAGAGAGCTGAGAGCAACAATCGTACACATCAACTCCACTCGGGTGGATCTGAGCCTGGCTACTGGCTTGACTTCCTGGATACAGACGGCTATGGATCATCTTAAGGAGTGGGCGGGTGTAGGCTCTTTGGCGATACTAATGATACTAGCCTCTCTGGTTTGCCTATGGTGCATCTACAAAATGAGAGCTACACAAAAGCGTAATGTAGCCATGATTATACAAGCCCTTGTCGCCATTGAGGCAGGCCAGTCCCCTCAGGCATGGCTTGCTGCCGTGAAGTAAATCTTCACTGAGCATAGTCCCTGCCCACTGAGGAATTCGTTCCACGGATATTAGGGTCTGGCAAGTCAGTGACGGAGTTGACGGGTAAGTCTCGGCCACCTAAGACAGGACAGTCCCGAGTGGGGAGGCTGACCCAGAGACGGGTAAGAGTTTGAGCACCGCCCTCCTACAGGCTTAGGCCCACCATGAGATCCCCAGATAGAGGGATTACGAAGCCTTTCCAGGGACTTTTACCAACTTTAGAAAAAATAAAAAAGGAGGAACTGTAGAGAGCTGCGAAGTGCCGCGCCCTAAAGATGGCACTGGTCTCCGCCTTCCACCAGCCCGATGGTGAGCGCTCTCTATGATAATAAGTTCATATTTGACATAGACCGCTGATCTGGCTTGCTTCCGCATACGTAGACCTCTAAGATAGCACCACTTGGCTTTACTTGACTGGCTGCTCATTTAGTATTTAGCCTGTGGGTTGGGTCTGCCCCATTATTCGGAAGACTGTTTTCAAGGGACCTGAATAAACTGCTGGAGAAGAGTTTTGTGAGTTGCGTCATTCCTTGCTGGACAAGGGGGGGCGCGACAGAAACCCACAGATGGTAAGATTGTAGGTTTGTTCTATTCAGTGACTAGTGTACTGTCTTGTAAAAGAGAGGAGACAGAACAGTATTAACATTGGAGATCAGTGACAAGGACAAAGGGTTACATGATAGGCAATGCCACCAGAGTTAGATATAGGAAGTGACTTTGACATGTCCAATGGGCATTGAACTATTTATTTTTGAAATGACCAAGCATAGCACTGTAAAGGATATACATACAGGATACATGGCATCTCAGACTACCCCAACACAGTGCTCTAGCATACCAGAAAAAATTACTTGAGGTTTCTGAAAAGACAACCATATTTTATAACCATTACAGAGATTTGTGAAGAGCACTTTTATCAAGGTACTCATAGACTGTGCCTTAACTGTGGTCTATACTTCGTACAGAATTGATTTCTTTGTGCACTCAAAATATGCTGAATTCTAGGCTCGTCTCATGAAGCACATTATGAATTAGTAGATGTAGGTTTACCATGTACAGAAAGCAAGTGAGGGCAGTGAATGAGACTTCAAAGTCAGAAGATATCAGAACACAGACAACACAATTTATCAAGCTGTACATAAAAAGTCTCTCAACTCTACATCATTTCTAACTATCTTGAAGGTAGTTCTTTTCTTCTCACTCTTCATTTGTTGATTCATCAAAAGTTTTATGTGCAGGTTATTTTCCTCCAAACCATGAAGCACCCTCTATATGTTTGACTCTCTATTAGAGGCTGTCAAGTGAAGATGAATAACAGCTAATGTGTTTCTGCCTTCAGCGTCTTAAGGCTCTAAAAATAAAGTATATGCACAAAGAGCTATATACCAAGTCAGAGTATAATCAAGGATTTATGAATGCTATCAATCTAAATTCTCCATCTGAACCTAAAAGAAAACACTCAGTGAAAATGATAAGATGCTCACATATATTGCTGATGGCATTCCAAATGATACATACTTTAGGGAAAATTAATTTGACAATATGAATCAAAGGCAGATGTATTTTACTGTGCAACATTATTCTATGGGATAGGCATAGGGCATAAGTCAGGCTAGAATGGGTTCTTGGAGACACTAAACATAAAAGAGTGCTAGATGTCACTTCCTGTAGGAGGAAGGTCGTCAGAGACTTTCTGAAAGGAGAAACTTGGTAGAGCCTGTATGACAAGATGTTAGAGGGAGTTTCAGGTGACACATCCCTGGTTCTCTAAACCAGTTTCCAGTTTGCAAGGTGTTCTTTATGTTCCATGTGTTTTCTTCACAGTGAAATGCACAGCTCCTCAATGTCTAGTATGCATAGGAAGGTCATTTCATACAGACCTGTTGGCATTGCTTTCTTACACTGTACTTTACTAATCCTTTATTATGACCACTGCCTTCAGCTTACCTCCTCAAGCTTCTCCATATTTACGACTCTATTATAACACAATTTCCTTTGTTCATAACCATCTGCACTGCTCTAGCTTCCTAGATTTCTAGTAGCAGATAATGCCAGTTAGATCTTGAAATCCCACTAGAAAGTTTCAGAGGAGGATATGGCCAGAGTAAGGCCTCCAAGTATATGGATACTGGCTAGAAAATGGACAACTGTCTGAAATTGCTCAGACAAGGACCCTAAAAGCCAATAGTTGTATAATGGAACTGGAGAACTGGAAGGAGCCAGAAGATGCTTTATGTCTCCTTCTGGGTTCTGTGTGAGGTAATATACTCACATTTGTTCACAAAGTACAGGATATAGTAAAATTTTTATTTCTATGTTTCTCTGTTAAACTGTAGGCAGCAATAAAAAGATACTCTACAAAACTTTTTTCCTTAAAATTTATCTCACTTGTCCAACAAATGATAAGTCCTGTGAGTTATAGGGTGCCAATTGAGAAAAGCTGTGGGCAACGTGGTGTGTATAGTAGGAGTCCAAGAAAGAATTGTTTTGAGAATGGTTGAAGAGAAGCTCTCTTATCATTGTGTTTATGTGTTAGATGTATAGGCAGTACTTTAATACTTTATTTATATTTTTGTATATTATTGCCAAAATTAAAACTTTTAAAGGGAATATCAACAAATGGAAAAGTGTTTTCCCTGAAGATATAAACAAGTTTTACTAGCGCATAAGAACAAATTCATGATGTTCATTCAAGCTCTATGGGTATGGTGAGTGCTTTAAAAACTAATGGTGCATTTTGCACTGTGCAAAATGATCCAATCCAGGCCAAATTAAGTTATATAAAGGCAGGTTTAAAGGATATGAGAGGGAAAGATAAACAGCATGTGCACACAGAGATAAAGAGGGACAGAGACAGACAGTGGGGAAAAGAAAGGCAGAGAGAGGATGAGAGGTAGAGAGGAGAAAAAGGGAGAGCCCCTAAAATGTCCAGGTTGTATAGGGAAAAGCTTCTAGGGGTAGGGCATGCCCTGTAACAAGTAGAAACTGAGGCATGCTGGGAGAACCTGGAGATCAGGTCTAGACCTAACAGTGAGTAAATGTAATAAGTTGTGGATGTTTCCAACTGTTTAACCTATCTAGAACTTCACTAACTCTTTCTTAAGAAACCTCCAGTCTCCCTCCTGCTGCTGATGAACCTTCCCAGACAATGCTAACAAAGCAAGGCAGAAAGAGACCCAACACACAGATCTGGGCATTGAGACCCAAGAAGAGAAATGCTTTGATGTTCACCTGAGAGGCTGAGCAGAATGTCAGCATGCAGAAACTAGGGGTGAGAGTCAAGCCCTGTGCAAGTGTTGAGCTTTCTGGAGATGAGCAGAGACATAGCAGATGCCTTGGGAAATAGCAAAAAAGTGACCAGCAGCGGAAGGAAGGGTACTATGAGGAGTCTCAGCTGTCACTTACAGCAAAGAGTGAAAAGAATTACTTAGACTGATGTCATTGTTGACATTTTTAGACCTGCCTCCCCATCCTGACCCCCTTAGTTGCTTCCATTCAGGCCAGTGGACTCCCAGTTCTCCTTTCAGAAGAAAGGCAGTTCTATGGTCATTTGCTTTCCTGGCAAGACATCACATCAGCCCCATCCGTCTATTTCCAAATTACTTTCAGAAATTCCTTGAATGAATTCCAGAAGCTAGAGGACATTTACATTCATTGAGTATTAACTGGAATTTCATTTCTATAGAGAGAAGACCAGATAACAAATAATTTATGCCAGGTTAATACCGAAGAGAGTAATAGGGGAAACAGGTTAATTAACTAAAAAACAAACAAACAAACAAACAAAACAACAAACAATTATGTGGCTTAGCAAGGAATAAAATGCCAAAAATATGAAACTATGTGGTTTCTTTGAAAAACAAAACATGAATTTAAGCACCCATTCCTAACTCTGACAGTAAAAGAAAAGTTTTGATAAAATTTGAGGTGAGAGTGCAGGGTATAAGCAAAACCAAGATGGATATAGGACACAAGGCCAAGGGGAGCAGAAGCAGGGAGTAGGGTTCAGAAGGCGGTGAGTATGGTGGAAAGACTTCCAGGAGTCAGCTTCAGCGAGACAGCCCGTCTTTATTGTCCCAGGGGTAAGTATATAAAGAATTTTGTGGTTATGGGTGGAAAGGGCTGATTAGTCATAACGCAGTACCTAATTATCATTCAGCGAGAACGGCTGAGTGTGACTTATGTGCTGTATCGTGCAGCACTTGCAGGAAGCTCCATGTGGGGTCACCCTCTAAATAAGGTCAGGCAGAGAAGAGGAAGCCCCTCTGAGAAAGGGAGTCCTTTATTTTCTGTGGAGCTTGGAGAGCCATCCAGACATGGTGGATTGTGACGTTAACAGCAGGGTTTTCCGACACAGGACAGGGTCCAGATTCGGGGAACCATGAGGCCTGTCGTGCATGGGACCATATTGATTAAATGGATGATCCTATACACACAAAAAGAGGGGTGAGTGCTGCTGAAGAAAAGGGAGAGAAACAATGTAGTTTATTTACAAACACAATGAGGGTTAGGGCAAATACCTTCGTGTCATAAAACTCACACGCATGATACGGAATGCCACACTATTTTAGTGAATGGCAAGTGAGTTAGAAAAACACTCTTACTTAAGAAAGAAGCTTTATGATTGTTATCAGGGGCCTTGGCTGTTTACAGTGATGGACTTGAAATAGTACTTTAATTTCAAACTCTCTCTTCCTCTGAAGATTGTCTTCAGATCAGATACGTTCAGACAGGTGACAGGCTTTCACTGTGTGGATAGGCTATGTGCTTCCTTCACCGAGTCTGCCAGGGCGATGCAGGTATGCGATTTTCTTTCCACATGTTTGCCTTTGTCTCACTCTCATGGAAACTTTAAGCAGTGGAACCCTTTCAGACCATAACTTATGGTGGACAGTCATCACTTACTTAAGTCTTCTGTTTCCTAATTCTACCTTCATTCTCTGTCTCCTAACGTAGCCTAAGGCTCTATCGGTTGGTTCCATCTTAGGCACTTGTTTGCTGTTTGCCATGCTTTTCAACCTAGGTAGAAAGTAACAAGTAAACACATTCTATAATAAGAAGCCTTGGAATTTGGCAATAGTGAGGTAACAACACTGAATTGTGTGGCAGGTGACTCTTCTTTGAGATGAATATTCTGCAGGAGCCTCCTAGGTCATTTACAGTTGAAAAGTGGTTGAGAACAGGATAGGTACAGGAGTGGGGAAGGGAATTCTAAAACCTCCTTTGATCTTGTTTATAGACATTCCTAACCCACTCTAGTCACAAACCACATGTGCCTAAGGTTTTGCTTTGTGGAATAGACATTTTCCACATTTTTTTCTCCATGATTTGTTTGCCTCTACTGTTAATAAGAGGAAATTGAAACCTGAAAATGCCATTCTAGGACACCACTGGCAATTAACTAGTAAGCTTACCCAATACATTTTCTCATATTCACATTGCTTGTGCCTATATTAGTAAATTCTGGAGATCTATTGCTCTTTAAAATTGAAATGCTGCCATTTTCATATTTTGCTCCAGTCAAATCCCTAGAGAAAGTTCAGGTTTGCCAGGATGTCTGGAAAAACACACCAATTGGAGTCAATTTTAAACTGTTATCTTCAGAAAATTGTGGATAATTTTTACCACTCAGTGACCTAGCAAAACCCCAAACTACGCTGCCCATCTGAAGCTATGAAATTTTAACACTAAATTGTTCTATTAACCTGTTTGCAATAAAAGAAAAATGCTATTGGTAAGAGAACTTCCTTGAATCTACAAAATGTGTGCTTATTTATTTTACAAACAGCCATTCCTGACGATAGCCTGACTCTTAAAGCCATTTCTCATAGAATTTATTTCACCTACTAAAAGTACAAATAATGATTCAAAGGATTTATCTTTTCGAATGCTTTATTACTCTGTGTATGTATGCATGCGTGTATACTACACTCTGGGTGCCAGGTCAGAGATACCTTGCAGAGTCTGTTCCCCCTTTCATCACTGGAGTCTCAGAGACTGGACTTAGGCCATCAAGCCTGCACCAAGTGCCTTTATATGCTGAACCATATCCTCAGACTCAAAGGCTTGATCCTTTAATTGATCAAAAGGGAGAACTGATGCAGTTATACACCTGCAAAAAAAAGGAGTTTTGTTGAGGCTTGTGTTGGGCCAGGCTTGGAGTTTAGAGCTTTCCATATTTTACTTTTTTTAAACGTTAGCAGCAGTTTATGAGATACACGATATTGTTGAATAGGTAAGAAAACAGATTTAGATAAAGAAGTTGATTCTGGTCACGATGGCGACCTGATGAAAAAGGGATTTAAACCCTGCTAAGTGACCTAAAAGCTTTTGTCACTAAGATATACTTGCCCTCTGAAGTGAATCAGGGGCTCTTGCAGCGGCATCTCGTGGTTTTTGAAAAACAGACAGTGAAGGAAAATTTAAGTGATATGTATGACTTAACAGAGAGTCATGTAAATTTTAGCTCCCCTTGTTTCTGGTGTATATCCACTTCTGAAAATGTCTGTCCTTTGCTGCAATTAACTTTGGGCTATGGGCTGGTATGGTATTTCCTAAAATTAGTAGTTACAGAGATTTAAATTATTTGTGTTGAAATTATATATTCACAGTGTCAGTCACAGACTAGAAAATAAAAACATATTTCACAATGCAGAATGTTGCCAAGGAGCTCATAGCATGGTGCTAATCATGGACAAGGATGTGTGGGTGCCTCCAGCATTTCATAGGCACTTGATTTTTCATCTAGCTCATGATAGTAAGCATGATACTGATATGATAGTTTCTTTCTCCTCACTGCCATACAGATCAGGTTTTGAAGTATTTTGTTTCTTTATTTTAAACCCAGATATCCATAGACTATTACACATAAAAACATTTTAAGTTTAAGCTAAAGGGGTGGAATAGGGAAGTAGAAGGAAAGAGTGACTTGATAGAATTGTCTCTGTTTGGGAGGAAGCTAAGTCACCATATGTTTGAAAAGCCAGGCTGCTCTCTGTGAGATTTTAACTAAGAAGACATCTAGTTCTCTTTGGTACAAGCTCTGGGTATTTAAATGCGTGGGAAAATGTTTTCTCATAAGTACTGAATTTTATTGTAGGACAGAAGAGAACAAGTTATATGGCATTTAAAAAACATCAAGCAATACCAGGTTTTGAGAATCCAGAAGGATTTGGTTTAAAGTGAAAAGCCAACTTGCAGCCTAATGCACAAGAAAAATTAAAAATATGTAATCTACCTTATACTTGTGTAGAGTCATGTTAGCATGTGTGAGTTGCTTGTGGCTTGGACACTGAAGTAAGTGCTTCAACTAACAAAGGCATGGGGGAGAAGCCTTGTGGCCCCTTGCCCAGTCACTCCATGACCCAGACTCAATTTATTCTCTGTGCATGGAGGGAACTAAACCAGAGAAGGACTACTTGTAGGTGTGTCTGGTTCTAATATTTAACTCTTGATCCAGAATAGCTTCCCTCAGTATCCAGAAGAGTCTTTTCAGTGCCTAGAAATGCACATCTGATCTCTGTGCCTAGATTCTGATAAAGAACTCACAAATCCTTGGAAGTTTTGGAGTGACAGGAAGTATGTTATTAATAAGGAGATTTCAGATATACTCCTAGATAGTTTTGGGGTGAAAGATGGCAGCTGAATGGACCAAATCTTCATTAAAAATCTAGGGTATTCAGCCCCATTTCTGCTAACCTTCAGGAGATAAGAGGACTAAAGACCTTTGTTTCCATATGAAGAAGCCTCTCCTAAAGGCCCTGTAATAAGGAGATTAGAGAGCCATGTGCTGAGAGGCAGCAAGCCTCAGTTCCACAAGACAGAGGGTATTGCCCAAGGGTGCCTGTGTACCTCACTGTACCCCTGCATATGTTATTTGATTTACTTCTTATGGCATTATTATAAAGCAGTTGCTGTAAACTAAGGGCTTTTCTGACTTCGCTGGTGATTACAGCACATCACTGTAACTGAAGAGAAAATGGAGACATTTTTAAAGTTTATAGCTGTCCAGTGTGAAGTTGTAGTTGTCAAGAAACTGTGACTGCCCTTGAAGGACAGACAGTCTTAGGGACTAAGCTCTTATGTTTTGGAATATAATGTTAAGTCCAGATAATGTTATGATTTATTTGAATTGTAGGATACCAAACTAAAGAGCTGAAGTAGTTATTTGTAAAAGGAAAATCCAGACACAGTGTCAGAAGGGTTTTGTTAGTAGCACCAAATCTGAGTACAATTCAACAACATAAATGTATTGTGTACATTTATAGTATAAACACTACAATTATAGTATAAAATTTAAATATTAATATTTTAAAAATATAATTTAAATTTAAATTTTTGGTTAGGACTATACTAAGAATTTAAATTATATTTAAATTCTTAGTATAGTCCTAACCAAAGGACTATATAAAAACAGAATGTCTTTTACAACATTTAAATAGTTTTGATTGTCCTGAGCCATTTTTGATTAGTAGACACATGGCAGGATGTCTAGGGGAGGCTGGTATGGGCTAAACCTAAAAAATAGGTGAAGCAATGTACTTCTCTGGGTACAAGGTATTTCAAGGAGCAGGATGAGAGGAAACATTGAGGAGGTTTGAGGTGAGGAGAGGCTACAAGTAGTAGAGGAAAGGACCATGCATGCAAGACACCTAGAGACAAGAGATTTACCTGTGCAAGACCTCTTGCAAGGTCTTGAAGTGTGTTTCAAATTAGCCTTTGACATTGGCAATATCCAGCCAAATTATGCATATGTGTATTTTCCATGTAACGTTCCATAAGAACTGCAGCCACCTACATGTTCAGCGAGCTTCATTAAAGGGGTTGATAATGATGAGATGCCCATTTTTGTCCATAGGTTGAATATTTGGCAACACTCGGGGAGGAGGGGGGATGAAAATGGAAGCAATGTTGCTACTGACAGTCTTGTTTCAAAACATAGAGCACCCAAAGGACAGGAAAAGAATTGGAATCAGCTGGGCTGAATACTTTTAGAGTCAGCAAGAATGTCTAGCAGGTGCTGTTTGCATATCTGGTCTCTTCCTGCATCAGCAACAGTGAAGAAGTAAGCTCAGCTCCATCCTTACTGAAGATTCACTACAGGAGCTCTCGGTTTGCTTCCCTACTCCAAAAACAGTTTTTCTTTTTGAAGTTTCTAGCTCCTGATCTTACTTGTCAGAATGGCATGGTTTTGCTAGAACTTTCTCTAAATAACAAAGTTGAAGAATGAATTTGACTCTTCTGGAACCATAGGCAAGGCCCCAATTTGTTAGTTCCTATGTATTCCTCAAGACAACAGGAGACACAATTCAGTTTAAAGATGGGATCTTTCAAGACTGTCCAGTGAGTTTCATCCATGATTCAGAAATCTAATCCCTTGTTATCTTTCTATATTGTGGTATGGTTTTAAACACTGCTTCTGAACAAGAATCTTTCTTCACATACATTTTCTCAATTTGTTCTTGCTTCAAAAACCAATGACAATTCTCTGCTTAGCTCTTTTCCCCATTTTTTGATTAGGTTATTTGGTTTCTTGGCATTTAATTTCTTGAGCTCTTTGTAAATTTTGGATATTAGCCCTCTGTCAGATGTGGAGTTGGTGAAGATTTTTTCCCAATCTGTAGGCAGCCATGTTGTTCAAATGACAGTGTCTTTTGCCTTGCAGAAGCTTTTAAGTTTCATGAGGTTCCATTTATTGATTGTTAGTCTTAGGTCCGGAGCTGTTGGTGTTCTGTGCGAAATTGTCACCTGTGCCAATGAGTTCAAAGGTTTTTCCGACTTTCTCTTCTAGTAGATTTAATGTGTCCGGCCTTATGTTAAGGTCTTTGATCCACTTGGACTTAAGTTTTGTTCAAGGTGATAAATATGGGTCTAATTTCATTCTTTTACATGTGGACATCCAGTTGGACCAGCACCATTTGTTGAAGATGCTGTCCTTTTTCCATTGTGCAGTTTTGGCTTCTTTGTCAAAAATTAGGTGCCCATAGGTGTGTGGGTTCACAAAGGAGGAATGCCTAAAGGCTGGGAGACACTTGAAGAAATGCTCAGCATCCTTAACAATCAGAGAAATTCAACTCAAGACAATTCTAAGGTTCCATGAACCTGTCAGAATGGCTAAGATCAAAAGCTCAAATGAAAACATATGCTGGTGAGGGTGCGGAGAAAGGGGAACCCTCCTCCATTGCTGGTGGGAGTGTAGGTTTGTGCAACCTCTATGGAGGTCAGTCTGGCGATATCTTAGAAAACTTGGAATAGCTCTGCCTCGGGACCCAGCCATATCAGTTCTGGGTATACATCCAAATGACTCCTCACCAAATCATATGGAAGTTTCCTCATCTATGTTCATAGCAGCCTTATTTGTAATAGCTAGAAACTGAAAACAACCCAGATGTCCCTCAACCGAAGAATGGGTTAAAAAACCATGGTACATCTACACGACAGAATACTACTCAGCTCTCAGAAACAATGAAATCATGTAATTTGCAGCCAAATGGATGGACTAGAGAAGCTCGTCCTGAGTGAGCTAACCCAGACTCAGAAGCACATGACATCTATTCACTTATAGTTGGATTTTAGCTATAGTACAGGATATCTATATTACAACCAATGCACCAAAGGGAACATGAACATAGACTTTTTCTTTTTCTCCCTGTCAATGAGACACTTTACCCTATTGGTGCTGCCCTGTAGGCCCCCAGTGTATGAGGAGACTCTTGGTCCTCATATGACTGCTGAACTGGGGTGGGTACTGTTAGGTAGGGACACTCCACTCCAGAGGAATGGGATGGAAGGGTTAAGGGGTAGAGGGTGGGAGGGCCGGACTGGGAAGGGTGGAAAGAGGGCACTATGATGTAGATGTAACCTGAAGCAAAACAAAACAACAAAAAGCAATAACAACTTATAGTTGAGAAAGTTCTGGATCTTTGGATTCAAATTGATTAGGCAGGTCTCTACCCTCACCCCAGCTCTCAAGGCAGCCTTCTCTGCTTAATTTCTTGACATCTCACTTTATAAATTGGACTTCTTTGCAGAGTCTGGGAAATATGTCTGAGGTATCTATGCATCAAAATTCCACTTTTCCAAAGTCAAAGTGTTCAGCAAGTACCTTGCTTCCATGAACTTGAGTCAAACCGGTCCATTGCCCTATAAACAGACCTGTGAAATTTCTCCTCTATGCAAAGCAAAATCTGAGAGATAGATTCTTGTGGTGACACATTTCTTTCTGAAAATATCTCTTGATTCCAAAGAGACTAAACTTCTACTGGACCTTGTAGCCAAGTTAATAATATGCCTTGATATCATTTAAGACTATATATTCAACCTGCTATCTTTTATGTACTAGGCTTGTTTAAGTTCAACTGTCTTTAAGAAAACAGTGTAACCAACCTTTCTATGTGTTGGATTTCCCATGTAATCACCTTTTACAAACTGAGCTAGATGCACATCTTTTTTTTTAACATGGACATAGACTTTTATTTTTATTTTTTAACATTAAAACCATATTTTTATTTTTTTAATTTATAAAATTTTATAATTTTAAAAATAAATATAAAATATGATAAGAACATAGAGTTGTTGAGGTTTCACATCTTTAATCTTAAGTTATGGAGTCTTTTATGTCCCTGACTCACAGCAATGTATATCTTGTGTTGAGTGTGTATTGTAGTCATCATTTGTTAAAATATAGCCAACAAGTTGAAAGCAACCTTAAATAAAACAATTACTCCACCAAATTTTGGAAGCAGCATGTGCATATTGATTGATAATATCTGTGTGAGATTCTGAGTGCTGTTCTGCATCAGTTGGGATCAATAAAACTCCTTGACTTGTAAAATTCTGTTAAAGATTTCTAAGGGGGAAAGTACTCCTCATTTCTTGTACATACGATGTTTTTGTGCTCTTTAATAATTAAAGACCAAAGGATTTAGTTAGGGATAGTCATGACATACTTCACACACACACACACACACACACACACACACACACACACACACACACCAGACAATAGACAAGCCATTAACCACAAACTACAAACAGGTGGAAGACACAGGTAGAGAAGTGGAGAATTGAAATTTGAACTTGTTCTTGATCAAACTTATTCATAAAAAGTCTATATTTTCATTATTTAATATGAACGAATAGATTTTGTTGCCTTCTCTGGGGTTTCATGAATGCATTAGCCAACACAGACTTCCTTTTCAACGTTGTCTCTAAGGCCACATTTTGAACACAGTCTTTCTCTTTTCATAAATCTGAGGCTTTCTGCAATGAGTCTGCTGTATCTAAAGGGTATTTACTAGTCTATAAGAGGTTAGACTTTGAAAGGCAAAGCTGAGTGATTCTGTCCTGGGATGCCTTATTACTATGACCACTTCAGTTGTGGCAAATGTTCACAGCTTTGAAGTTTCTACCATCTCAGATCATTTAGTGTAGGATGTTAAAAATTAGAATTGCTTACACTCTGCCAGGGAAAATGTGAAAGTTGCTCTTCTTCCAACTCTATCCTTTGTTGGCTGTAAAATATGCCACAGGCAGTGCCATGGGTTATAACCATGGAGAAGCTGAAAATGAATTGTTTATAATTATGCACTATTGACATGTAAGTAATTTGACATGTGCTAGCTATTCAGAGTGTGGGTGTTTATAAACTCAAAATAGTAAATGGTTCATTGCCTAATAGAAAGAGTGCCATGAGTCTTAATTAATCATTCTGTTGTCTAACTGTTTCTGTGTTATCTATGGTTCTTTCAAATGAGCTTTAAAGATGGCCTGACTGTTCACATTTCTTACAGAAGCTCTGGGGAACCAAAGATAGACACCATACTACCACGATTCAATTGACTACAGAGCTTTGTAAGGGAGAATTCGGCTGGAAAATGAAGTGATAAGAGATCATTTTTCAAGGCAAGTGGCAGGTACCTCTATCACATTTAAACCGACTCTCACTGATTTGGTATTCAAGATAAAGTGAAAAGACATAGTGGATGCATATTCAAGTTCCTTTCTTAACAACAGAGGCATTTAAATGCCCAGATAAATAACTGCTAACTTCCTTGGAGAGAGTTAGCTTCCTTGGAGGGAGTAAAAGTCACTTTTTCCAAATGAGTCAAATCTAATTTACTTCAAACAATTGTTGAATGTCATCTGTGAGCTCAATGTGGTTTTGAAAGGTAATGGTGTGCTTCTAAAGCATCACTTTCATGTGCAAGAGCTTGTTCATATCCTCAACACAACTCTCAAAATTATTGTGTATAGTGTACAGTGTGTTTTATACCCAACTGAGAGTGTTAGGATTATAAAAAACAAAACAAAAACAAAAAACACAGCCTTTGTTCAAAATCATATCAGTGGCAGATGGTGATGCTAGAATACTCTTTCCTGGGATTACTACTAGGTGCCAGGGGCTGTGCTAGGTGCTGAGATGTTGGTTCTGTTCCAAGGATAAAGGGAGAGAGAGGGCTTCAAGGCCCTGGGGCTTTGGAAGGCAGACACACATTAACCAAATGCACAAATGTTTAACAACAAACTACTTCATTAATGACTTCTCTGATGAAGGGACAATGAAGCCTGAGGGTTAAATGAGTTAACCAGACAAAGAATGTGGAGCAGAAGAGAAAGAGGTCAACCAGCTCTTCCCTAAGTCCTAATATGTCATCCCCACTCCAGCTCTATAGAATGCAGATGATTCCTGGGTAGAGCGATGCTGTGAAAAGGGCCATCATCCAGGGTCAGGTCAGAGAACCTGTCTACCACTAACTATGCAGGCCAGGTCCTTACAGCGGGATTCTGGGCCAGTGAGAACCTTGCCTGGAGATTTGCTAAGTACAGACATTTGCTGGCACCACCCCCAGATGGACCTAAGGAAAACTGGCAGTAGAGTCCAGAAGCTGGAGGGCTGCAAGCCCTCTGCGGGACTGTAAGGAACACTGGAGCTTTAAAGTGTGTTTCTATGTTCTCTTATTTTGCAATTCAGTTTCTCTGGATCTCAATTTATTCAGTTACAAAATAAGGATACCACTTTGAGGGTCAAGTGATATTTTAAAAGCTCTCATACATAAAGATATGATTGGAAAAAATTACATCAGTAGCTTCTTGGAATAATAGCCCCTCTTGTGATGGAAATAAAAAACAAAAAGCAAAGGGGAAGAACACCCTCCCCACCTTCTGGGGATGGGACGTTGTTCTCTTAAAATGACTTCCTGCTGATTTGGGACGTAGTAAACCTGTTTGGGGCCCAAATAAGAATGGAAAAATGGTTAAAAATGTTAATAGAATCATTTGATGTTCAGTCCCTTTGTGCTCAGCTATTTAGATGTCCTAAGAAGTTCATAGACAGAAGCTGATCTTCAGAACTTTACTGAAGATCTGGCTGGAGTAGTCTGTGGAGCTGAACGATCTTAGCGATTTTGAGTTGTTGTGGTTATAGACTTTTGAGGAAACTGCTATTGAAGAAGTCTGCAAGGCTGGATCATCTGGGCCACTCGTCTTCTTTGGTGTCTGATCTGTTTTCTGCTGAGGTTTCCGTTGTCCAGTTGTCCCTGGATTCCTTGAATGGATGCTTTAAATCTCCTGGAAAGATAAGAACAGAGCCCTGCCCTAATCCTAACTCTGGGACAATTACCTTTTTTTGG